>ML332815.1:0-138626 GCA_005239505.1 Nicotiana paniculata
AGAAAAATATCCCCATTTGTTTGAATAAGTCTAGTAGTGTTCGTCAGAACTGTCATCTCTAAAAAATTATATTTTATGTTCAGTTTTATGCAAAAGCACCCCATCTTCCCCTAATTGCCCTATTGTTGTAATTTCCCAATGTATGCTAAAACTGAACCCACAGTTCTATTTGGGTAGTGTGCAACCCTTGAGGTAAATGAAAGTTTTGTGGAACGTATGTGTTAGGCAAGTGATTAATAGTAGTGTAGGTTGGTAATGATTAATTGAAATGAATATAGTATATTGAGGTGATTGGGTTGTATGGGACTCATTAAAACGACCAAGTTATGTGCAAAAAATGTGAATCATGTGCAAATTTGTGGTATAAGAAGAAAAACTATGTGTAGTTGACAAAATGAGTGAATATTTGCAAATTGCTGAGGTAACAACATTGTGTGTGAGTTATTGGGTGATTTAAACTGTGTAATGGTGCTTGGAAATGTGTTTTGGGGGCTCTCTGACAGGTAGATAGGTCTAATTACAAAGGGAACTCTGGAGAAATTTTTTTGAAATATTGGAGTTAGTGAAAATCTGGAAGTTGCAGATCATGCTTTCAAAACTAAATGATTTCCAAAACCCTCATTCGAGGACGGATGATTTTTAGGGGGGGGGGGGAGGATGTAAAGACCCGTAAAATTTTCTTGTTTAAATATAATGCCCGAATGAGTCCCCGAGTTGTTTTTATTGTGGAAAATTTTAAAACGGACCTAAATTAAGTAAAAAGTACCCCGAGACTTAAAGAATAAAATTTTCCAGTAAAGTAGGTGTTATGCGACGCACTATGCGATCACATAACATGTATGCAGACCGCATAATGGTCGCATACATGGGAAGATCACTGCCACATTTGAGGTCAACTATGCGGTTCAATATGCGATCGCATTTCAGTTCTGCGGACCACATAGCTGTGGCATTGTTGCCTTTGATTTTAGGAGGGAAGTTATGCGACGCATTATGCGATCGCATAACGTGTATGCGGACGACACAATGGTCGCATACCTGGGCAGTGTGTTTTGAATTTTTTCCCATCTTGAGGGCCATTATGCGGTCGATTCTGCAGACCGCATGTCAGGAATGCGATCGCATTCCTGACCGCATTCTTGTGTCGGGCCCTATTTTTCTAATTTTTAAAACCCGACCCCAGTTCATTAAAACACCCCTCCCCTTCATTTTTTTACCCTTTTCTAAACAAAATTAGAGAGAGGGGAGATAGGGTTCTTCAGAGAGAAAGCTTCATCTCTATCAATTTGATTTTCAAAGTCACTCAGGCCAGGAAATTTCGAGTAATCATCTTCTTCTTCATTCTAACAGGTAAGAATCCCCAACCCTTTTCATTAGTTTTCAGGTTTTAAACAAACTGGGGGTTCTCATGAATTGATTCTTGAAAATATAAGTTGATACCTTGCATGCATGATCGTTAATGTCTATAATCTAGTAAGAAGAAGTGGGTTGGGGTAAAATTCGCAAATAAGGGGTTGGCAATCTAAGGGGTCACATAGCATTCGATAACATGCTTAAAAGAGTTCAAATTGCATGCATGATTTCCAATTCTGAGTTGGATATGTTTAATTGTGAACTAGATTGACGGTACTAGTCGGTCCGGTGATTTGTGAGTAAAAGTTAAAAAGGAATTTCGATCCCAGGTATGTATGGCTAACTTTAACCTTCGTAGAATCCTCTTGTTGTGTCCGAGTATACGGTATGAGTACCTTGTTTGAAAATATGTGAATTGATTGTTCAAATGTGTTGAGACGTAAAATTCTATTCTCTGATCATCCTAGTTGATTGCTACACTACCGTGCTATATGAGATTGTGAAAGGTGTTTTGATGTGCCTATCTTATCATGTGCAAAGCTCGTAAAAGCTCGAGCGTATCGATATGAAAGTATGTGTTAATAAATGAAACAATGTTAATGTTCCCAAGTGTGGGAATGTATATGATGGCTAAAAACTGTTTGTGGTAAGTAATGAAAAAGGGTATTGTGAAATTATGTAAATGAGTTGAACGATTATGGCAACACCGTGTACATGAATTACTGCTTGGTGAGAGTCATTGTGCCTTGAGTTCAAATAGAAAATTGTTGATATGAACTTGTGTTCCTTGAAAGGAAGAATTGTTGTGATTTGATTGTTTGTGGTTGCTATTACGAAATATGATTGTCAGGTGGGATCAGGTTGCACGCCGTAACACGAAATAATAAGGATAATGAGTTGTGAGATAATAAGGGTGGCCGAGGTAATAAGGCAGGCTAAGGTAATAAGGTGGAATGTAATAATTATCACCATTGAAATGAAAATCTATGAAACTTGATGAGACGTGAGGTAATAAGGGTGGCCGAGGTAATAAGAGTGGCCGAGGTAATAAGGATGGAATATGATCATTATCACCATTGAAATGAAAATCTATGAAACTTGATAAGACGTGAGGTAATAAGGGTGGCCAAGGTAATAAGGGTGGCCGAGGTAATAAGGGTGACCGAGGTAATAAGAGTGGCCGAGGTAATAAGGATGGAATGTGATCATTATCACTATCGAAATGAAAAATCTGGGAAACTCTTGAATATGGTGATGTTGAAAGGGAAAAAGGAGAGATTGTGAAACTTGTTGATTTTGGTTGCCTCTTTCCACGTGCATTGATTGATTGGTTCTATTACTGTTTCTTACTTGTGTATTATTTGATTGTACTTGGGATAAAGTTTGTTCATACATACTAGTACTATTCCACAGTACTAACGTCCCTTTTACCGGGGGCGCTCTATTTTCTTATATGAATGTAGGTGGTTCTACAACAGGTAATTCAGCCCACCGTCAGTAGTGCCTCCTCTCCTTTCCGTCAGCTGTTCTGGTGAGCCCCACTTCCTCCCGGGGTCACGTGTGGCTCCTGTCGCCTTATTTTGAGTTTATGATATAGTGTAAGGTATAGCCGGGGCCTTGTTGCCGGCAAGTAGTATATAAGTCTTTTGTATTCATAGAGGCTCCGTAGACATAATGTGGGGAATGTATATATGTATTTTGGGTAGTAAGCGTACGGTTTGGAATCGTGGTCCACGTTATTAATGTTGCATGAAGTTTGTAAGCCTTTGGTATCATGTGTTGGTTACGATAAAAAGTAGAAATGAATTCAAGTTGTAAGTTTATGCTTAAGTTATAAATGACTATTTCACTTGAATAATGTATATTGAAATCGCAGGGTAACATGTGGGATAGGAAAGGCAAATCAGGTTCGCTTGACTGGGGTCACTCGGTTGAGTGCCGGTCGCGTCCCTCGATCGATTGCCTATGAATTTACTGTAAGTTTGAAATCTACGAAGAACTCTCACTGTGATGTTATCTCAATGTTTGTAACTTAAAAACTTCTCTCTGTATTTGCGAATGTTGGTGACACTGTTTAGGAAGAGCCCGTGCATATGTTTATGCTAATCTGTTTGTGAATTACAAAGATGATTTGGAATCCATGGTCTTGGGAACTCGCATCATTCTTGACTCTTATCAGTTCAAAAATATCTTTGCAACTATGTTTGTGGGTATAGTTTCTTTGTGTAACACTCCTGGCCTTATAATTTTGAAGTATCTTTTGAAGAAGCAAAATGTGTTATGTCTGAAAACCCCCTTGATATAGGTCCTAAAAACCTGAAATTTCAGTATCGTGTTCTAGCCCACATTATTCCTACCACCCTGTTACCTTGCACTGGATCTCTCAGCAACATGTCTAGTAGAGAGGTGTTTGTTCTATACTGTCTTCTGAATGGAAGTCTATATATGCTTGAAAGCATAAGGGATGTATCTTCCTATGCTAAAAACATTCCTTATGGTCTACTAATCTCTCATATTTTGCAAGCCATGAAAGTGTATTTGCCTCCCTTTGCCCCTAAGATCATATCCAACACCTATGACAAGACTGCCTTTGCTATGATGGGGTACACTCTGGTTGTGGAAACCTGGTTCAAGAAAGACAAAGCACCAGAATCCACTACTCAACAGGGCACTAGAGGAATAATTTTGAAGCAAAAAAATCCTCTTCCTCAGAACAACTGCTACTAATGCATCAAGACATTGTAGGTATCAGGGAATCGCTAATCTCTATGCAGGAACAAGTGAACGAAATCAGGAATGTGACAAAGGAAAATGGAGCAGACGTGGCCAAACTAAGGATCAATCTTCAAACCACAAAAAGTCAAGGGATAAGGGCAATGCAGGATGTCACTGAGAAGTTGGACAAAGTCACCAAGGAAATTGATGCCTCTTATGATAGATTCTGCACCAAAGTGATCAACACTTTGAAGTATTTCCTTGAGAGGAACTAATTGTCTGGGCTGTCTAAACAATTTTCTTGTTTGTCGGATAAAACTTTACTTTTGATTGTGTTTGATTGGGCGTACATTCGACTATGCCCACTTTGCTTTATTATGACTGCTTAGCTGTATATAAATATGTCTTGCATGCTTTATTATTATTATTATTATTATTATTATTATTATTATTATTATTATTATTATTATTATTATTATTATTATTATTATTATTATTATTATTATTATTATTATTATTATTATTATTTATTATTATTTTTATCTTTTCTTGCTCTTTTTGATTGATGTCAAAAGAGGAGAATAAAAAGAGTACAAACATAGGGGGAGCAGGAATACAACCAAGAAGCAAAGACAGGGGGAACATGAGTACAACCTTGAGAGGGAAGTGTCCCCAAATCCGTCAAACTCTTTTTGGTTTATTGTCATCATCAAAACTGCGGAGATTGTTAGGTTAAGAATTTTAATGGTGACTAAAAACAAAAAGGCCTGACTAATATGAATCTACTATGTGTGCAGATTAACTAATCAAAGCTATGGAAGGAAAGTATATCAGAGGAGGAAGAAGCAATCAAAGAGCCAACGACTATGGCATTCAAATATGTCCACCAAAGGAATACAAGAAAGGAAAAAAAATCCTCAAACGAGAAAAATACTTTCAAGGATACAAGGAAGGAAAGGGAATCAATCAAGTACGAGAAATTAGTGGAAGACTCAAGAGAAAATGATTAGGAAGATAAAGGATCTACTTAGCACATCAAGAAAGAATCTGGTTGTACTTCACACAATGACGCGCCCTCTTTTTCCTCGCGGAGATCGGGTTTATGACATTTGTTGGGACAAATCATTATTTTTGAGAAAGGGTTTTGCATATTTTGAAGAGTCGCCACCTAGCATTTTTAACGGTACGTTAGGGAACCTAAGGGGTTCAATTATAACTACGTTGCTAACTAGAGACTTGGGTAAGGGCTTGAAATTATCCTAAGGGGAATGTGTTAGGCACCTCTCAGGATCCACACGTGTGGTTCCTGGCCGAATGGTTTCGTGAATTCTTACAGATAGCAAATAACAAATAAAGGCTCAAATAAGAGGGGATTTAAGTCTTAAACATGCAGATGTTTGAAAATGGTAAAAAAGATTAGACTTTGGAAAGGATTACGAGCTAAGCATATAGAAGGTGTCCTAGGTTTATGATAATATGGATCACATCAATGCAATACCCGGTAATCACTCCTCGAAGAGGGGATACATGTGGTATTAGCATTTCGGTCATCATATCCATATTCTACCCTTCCCACCCCATAAAGGTGATTAAAGCACGTGTTGGTCACGAAACTTATTGCGTGCTATTACCCGTCCCATCCTATTAGTCCTGGAGGAAGTTAGGGACTATTATTCCTAGAGGGTGAGTACCAGGCTGAACCCCTAGGTTTAAAGGACAAAATTCTAAACGGCAAACAAAACAATTAGGAATGCAAATACAGGAAACATATAGAGGCATATATGAGGCTCATATATTCTTCCCCAAATTATACACATAAATAGCACGACTAAAACACAAGTAAAGTCTTTAACTTTAGGACCTAAAGCATGATGTCTAGGCGGGGATACAGTAATAAGGCAGTGTTGTTAATGAGTTTCAGAGAAAAGGATCTTTACCAGATTCAGACTATCGATCCTGACCTATTATTAACCAAATAGCACACAGAAAGAAGGTAGACATCCAGTTTTAATAAGTTTAATACCTAAGGCTTGCGTAGGCGTATTAAACCGCTCCAGTTACACTGTTTTAGCTTTTTCAGAAAATAGTAGTTAGACAATGTTGAGTCCTTTTTTAACCTTAACCAAGATAAAGGGGTGAGTATTTAAACGAGTATGAATGCAGGTCCTACAAAACATGATATCTAAATGCAGGCAGTGTGTTGAGTATGCAAACCTATACATGCTGTTCTAGACCGGGTGACCCCAATCAAGTGTCACGCGCCAAAATCGAGGGACGCGACCGGCAATCAACCGGGTGACCCCAATCAAGCGAACCTGATTTGCCTTTCCTATCCCATGTGTTACCCCGTGATTTCAATATACATTATTCAAGTGAAATAGCCATTTCTAACTTAAGCATAAACTTACAACTTGAATTCATTTCTACTTTTTATCGTTACCAACACATAATACCAAAGGCTTACAAACTTCATGCAACATTAACAACGTGGACCACGATTCCAAACCGTACGCTTACTACCCAAAATACATATATACATTCCCCACATTGTGTCTATGGAGCCTCTATGAATACAAAAGACTTATATACTATTTGCCGGAAACAAGGCCCCAACTATACCTTACACTACATCATAAACTCAAAATAAGGAGACATGAGCCACACGTGACCCCGGGAGGAAGTGGGGCTCACCAGAACATCTGATTGAAAGGAGAGGAGGCACTACTGACGGTGGGCTGAATTACGTGCTGTAGAACCACCTACATTCATATAAGAAAATGTAGCGCCCCCAACAAAAGGGACATTAGTATTGTGGAATAGTACTAGTATGTATGAACAAACTTTATCCTAAGTACAATCAAACAATACACAAGTAATAAACAGTAATATAACCAATCAATCAATGCACATGGAAAGAGGCAACCAAAATCAACAAGTTTCACAATCTCTCCTTTTTCCCTTTCAGCATCACCATATTCAAGAGTTTCCCAGATTTTTCATTTCCATAGTGATAATGATCGCATTCCATCCTTATTACCTCGACCACCCTTATTACCTCGACCCCTTATTACCTCACATCTCATCAAGTTTCATAGATTTCATTTCAATGGTGATAATGATCACATTCCATCCTTATTACCTCGTCCTCCCTTATTACCTCGACCACCCTTATTACCTCACAACTCATTATCCTTATTAGTTCGTGTTGCGACGCACAACCCGATCCCACCTGAAAATAATATTTTTGTAACAGCAACCACAAATAATCAAATCACAAGAATTCTTCCTTTCAAGGAACACAAGTTCATATCAACAATTCGTTATTTGAGCTCAAGGAACAATGACTCTCACCAAGCAGTAATTCATGTACACGGTGTTGCCATAATCGTTCAACTCATTTACATAATTTCACAATACCCTTTTTCGTTACTTACCATGCATGGTTCTTAGCCATCACATACATTCCCACACTTGAGCACATTAACATTCTTTCATTTATTAAAACATACTTTCATATCGATACCCTCGAGCTTTTACGAGCTTTGCACATAATAAGATAGGCACATCAAAACACCTTTCACAATCTCATATAGCACGGTAGTATAACAATCAAGTAGGATGATCAGAGAATAGAATCTTACGTCTCAACAAATTTGAACAATCAATTCACATATTTTCAAACAAGGTACTCATACCGTATAATCGGACCCAACAAGAGGATTCTACGAAGGTTAAAGTTAGCCATACATACCTGGGGTCGAAATTCCTTTTTAACTTTTACTCACAAATCATCGGACCGACTAGTACCGTCAATCTTGTTCACAATTAAACATATTCAACTTAGAATATGAAATCATGCATGCAATTTGAACTCTTTTAAGCATATTATCGAATGCTATGTGACCCCTTAGATTGCCAGCCTCTTATTTGCGAATTTTACCCCAACCCACTTCCTCTTACTAGATTATGGACATTAACGATCATGCATGCAAGGTATCAACTTATATTTTCAAGAATCAATTCATGAGAACCCCCCTCCCCTTTTGTTTAAAACCTGAAAACTAACGAAAAGGGTTGGGGATTCTTACCTATTAGAATGAAGAAGAAGATTATTACTCGAAATTTCCAGGCCTGAGTGACTTTGAAAATCAAACTGATAGAGATGAAGCTTTCTCTCTCAAGAACCCTCTCTCCCATCTCTCTAATTTTGTTCAGAAAATGGTTAAAAATGAAGGGGAGGGGTGTTTTAATGAACTGGGGTCGGGTTTTAAAAATTAGAAAAATAGGGCCCGACACAAGAATGCGGTCAGGAATGCGATTGCATTCCTGACATGCGGTCCGCAGAATCGACCGCATAATGGCCCTCAAGATGGGCCAAAATTCAAAACACACTGCCCAGGTATACGACCATTGTGCGGTGCGCATACACGTTATGCGATTGCATAACTTCCCTCCCAAAATCGAAGGCAACAATGCGACAGCTATGCGGTCCACAGAATTGAAATGCGATCGCATATTGGATCACATAGTTGACCTCAAATGGGGCATCTGCCCGTGTATGCGACCATTATGTGGTCCGCATACACGTTATGCGATCACATAGTGCATCGCATAACACCTACTTTCTGGAAAATTTTATTCTTTAAGCCTCGGGGTACATTTTACTCAGTTTAGGTCCATTTTAAAAATTTCCACAATAAAAACAACTCGGGGACTCATTCAGGCATTATATTTAAACAAGAAAATTTTACGGGTCTTTACAATGAGACCTTTAATAATCAGAATATATTTTTAGCAAGATTCATTAACACCTTTTGACTAAAAACAGAACATACAGAGACGTAATATCTTGTTAAATTACTGAAACCTTATACATGATTTCTAGGTGTTTATAGCGGCTATTTATTTTAACACATGATTTTTGCATAGATAACCTGAGCATGCTGAGAACGAAATTCTAAGGGGACATGATTTCTAAGATGCAAGATTTGACAATAATTAGTTATTTAGCCTAAAACGGGATTTCTAGATGAAACAATTGTGAGAATGCTGAAACAGTAATATTATGACAGCCATTTCTTTTGTTATTAACTAACTATAAACATGATTTCTAAGTGGATATAAGTATGATGAGATGCTGATATGAATGTACCTAAGTATCATGATATCTAATGCATGAATGACATGTATTCCTAAGCATGGTGGCTATTGTGCATATATGAAAGCAAACTATAAACATGGTTTCTACCCGTATCTATACTAAGCATGCATACCCCACCCATTTCACTACACGACCCCAGAATCATTTTTACAATTAATTATTACAGACCAGTATGCACAAATTTCATAAGTAAATAAGGAAATTAAGAAGTTACACTGTAGGGAGCCTAACAATAAGCCCAAATCCTCAGATCCAACAATGCCATATGCTATGACCTTTTATAACCCAGGTGTGTCAGAGCTCCTAAGGACCTCAGAGGATCCCAGGCAATGCTCACACCCAGGTACCCTAGCTAGGAATGAGTAAGTGCAGTGTGGAATGCCAGCCTTGTGTGTCAGAGTTCAATGGGTACTCAAATGGTCCCCAAGGCAGTGCTCACACGAAGCAGGCTGAACTTAGAAACTAGGAGTGGTGAGATGTGCTCATAGTTTTAAAAAGGGTTGAGTTGGAAATAGTTTTCTGAAATAAATATTTTGAAATAAGCCTTGAAGAACAGCATGAGAGTTTTCTTTTATGAAAAACCAGTTTGAGGAGGAAAAGAAATAGGACAATCAGCAACTGAAAAAAACATACATAGTTTAGGAAACAAACATAGTCAGGGATAGGGGAACTGGGGACAAATAAGTCACATAGTGGAAGCAGACTTGCACACAAGTAGACCTTAGAGTAGTATTACAGGACCTAAACAGTCATATCATAGTTCATCACAGAGTATTCATGCTAGGATCCCAAATAGCATCAAATTGAGGGGTGTTAGGATTACATAGCGACTAAGTATCAGGAATGCATGCTTATAGTGCCAGGAGTCAGGGGGGGGGGGTAAGGAAGATTCATAATGAAACATATAAGAAAAGTAATAGACATGCTGAACTATAGGGGAAGAGAGATCCTATAGACAAGTAGACATGCTAAACATAGAGAGAAAGAGGGATCACATAAATAAAGAAGGAAATCATACAAGACTGACTATAGTATATAAGGAAACAATTTTGGTATCACACAAGTACAAAACATGTAATAGAGGCCAAATTCAGTAAATTCTAATTAAGGAAATGGATTAGGAGTCAGCTGGTAACATACTTGACCATAGAATAAGGAAGAAAAACATTTCAGTGGTTGAAATCAGTAAGGAAATCATCACAAAAGATTGGTGAAAGTTATCAATTACAGGAAATTAGGGATTCAAACAAAAGTAGCATTAGCTAAGGGAAATTAACACAAAAAGAAAACATGATAGGCAAAAGGAATCAACTCGGAAACCCTAATAGACACAGTAAGGTAAAAGAATCATATAAAATCTAGGATTCAAACTAGAACATGCTAAACGATTAAAGGAATCAACAAAACAAACATAATATAAATGGGAGCAGCAAAGAACCAGAAACCCTAATGAACAGAATGGGATAAAATCACATAAACTCAGAGTATTTATGGGAAACAAGCACACAGGCGAATTAAGCAAGCATATTATCAAAGACAAACTCGGATACCCAGGATTAGGGCTAAGAAAATTAGGGTTTTGACATAATAACTCAGATGAAGATAAAGACTTAAATAAACATTTGAACATAATGAAAATGGTAAGATAATACTAAAAACGGAAGGAAAAGCCGTTTTAAAAGGGGTTATGAAACCCTAGAAGACGAAGACTGTTCAAAGTAGAAAAGCTTTTTATTTCAAAGAAAAACTGTAGAAAAGCTTAGTAATATCGTAGATCTAAGGCAGATGTAGAAGAAATTTAAAAGATATAAGAGTTAGGGTTTCTTGGAACCCAGAGAAGTAGGAAAAACCTCAAAGACGTTGCCGGCTTAAGCCGGAAAGGTTGTAGCTCTTACTCAGACGGTCGGGGGAGGCCGGAAAGTGGCATGAGGGGTCCTGAAAGGTGAGTGAACCGCTCCAGGTTCGACTGAGGGCCCTAGGGTATCACTGGACCGGTGCAAGGTGGATAGATAACCGGGAGACGATGAAGGACCATGGTTTCAGGTGAGAGAATCAGCCGGAGAAGGTGAACAGATCCCATCGGAGGAGAGAAACCAAGGGATGCTTCTAGAGAGAACTAGAGAGTAACAGAGAGAGATAGAGAGAGAATGAGTGTTAGCAAATTAGGGGTCGGGGGGGGGGGGGGGGTAGTGGTTGAGTTTAATTATGGTAACTTAGATCTGGATCGTTGACCTCATATGATCAACGGTTCATACCGGGCATGGGGTTGGGCCGGGTAGGAATGGGTTTGGGTTGAGTTAGAGAATGGGTTTTGGTTCAGGTGGGGGTTGGTTTAAGATTGGCTATAATTTAAATAAAAATGGGCTAAACGTTAAATACCCTATTAAATAAGATAGTTAATTAATTAAAATAGCTAATAATTGTAAGAAATGAAATTGAGACCAAATAAATGAAATTAAGGCGATTGACTAATATACAAAAATGTAAATGATCATTTATTGATTTTAAAATGGTATAAATGTACATTTGTGCTATAATCGTAAAAACTGCTGAAATTAACTAAATAATGCTAATATTGACTAATTTGTGAAATAATTAAATCATAAGGGAATTAAATATAATATAAATAACATATTGAGTAAGAAAATGATTTGAAATTATTTATAACATCATTTATGAATAATTATGGGATATAAAGTATTAAATAAACAGGAAAATAACTTGATAAAAATACGAAAAATTGTGGGAAAACACCAGTCACTGTAAAGAATGATTTTGAAAATAATTTGAGGAAAAATTGGGTATCATTAGCTGCCCCTTTTTACCCGGAAAGGATGAAAGAGTTGTCAGGTAAAGATATGATGGCCAATTTTGACCGAAGGGAGATAGCATGAAAGATTTAGGCCGCACCCTGGCTTCTGAGCTGCCTACATATCCCTGGTTATACAGGAATCAGCCCGTATGTATTTCATGAGTCACCGGCGAAGTATATCGGTGAAGTCTTACCAGGACGGACGCAAGGTGCACGATAAGGTGAACAAAATGGCTTACGGGTAGTTAGGAGAACTGGAGCGGTCCACTCTTGCCTGACTGGCTGTTCCTAGCTGGATTTCCTTCAAATGAATAACAAGCATATATTGCGCGTAATTTAAACATGATGCAAATTCCCGTTGGACTATGAATGCTGTCTTTGGTCGGTTGAGGATGGCATCCTTAGATCTTGATGTCCTGGGCCATGAATTGCTTGATGCAGGATTCGCAGGCCATGAAATGATGTTCTCGGGCCATGAGGATGGTGCCTTCGAACCATGACGCCTTTGAATAATGATATGCAAAATGATAAAAAGAGATCCTCAGGCCATGACATGGTGTTCTCGGGCTACGAAGATGGTGCCTCTGAATGATGACGCCTTTGGATAGGTTGGCGATATTTCAGCCCATGAAAATGCAATAGCATGATGCTGACAAGACAGAGCTTGGTCTTGCAAATTTAAAAGGGCAGAGCTTAGCCCGAAAGGAAGCTAATAATAGAGATAGTGGTTGCTTTTGAAAAGTAAATGGGAGGCAGCGTTTAACCTCGGAAGGCAGAATGGTAGCCTTATGCAATATGCGGATGCAGATGGAGATAACGCTTAGCCTCGGAAGGCAGAATGGTAGCCTTATGCAATATGCGGATGCAGATGGAGGCATCATTTAGCCTCGGAAGGCCGAAAGGTAGCCTTTTGCAATATACGGATGCAGATGGAGACATTGTTTAGTCTCGGAAGGCAGAAAGGTAGCCTTATGCAATATGCAGATGCAGATGGAGACAGTGTTTAGTCTCGGAAGGCAGAAAGATAGCCTTATGCAATATGCGGATGCAGATGGAGACAATGTTTAGTCTCGGAAGGCAGAAAGGTAGCCTTATGCAATATGTGGATGCAGATGGAGATAGTGTTTAGCCTCGGAAGGCAGAAATGTAGCCTTATGCAATATGCAGATGTAGATGGAGACAGTGTTTAGTCTCGGAAGGCAGAAATGTAGCCTTATGAAATATGCGAGGAAGGACGACATAAATTCTTAGCTGGCGTTAATTGCGGTAGGGCATTGTGATAATGAAGCATCCTTTGTGCTGATAATAAATGTTGGCATGTGCGATGAGTTTGAGGAATGATGTCTGTCCTTTGAGCGGATAATATGTTTTGGGACTTCTGCAATTTGTGTCTGCATCCAAAGAAAGATCGTGAGTTTTGTAAGGGGAAAGGTTAGTTCGCATTCCCGCTGGCTCTGCTTGGATCATTGGCTTGATCTAATGATACTGTCTATATCATTGGGGCAGCGTTCTCTAAACAAATTGTTTCAATAAATATGCATGATTTGTAAAAGTGTAATATATAATCTAGAATAGATTTTAGATAAATCGACGACGTGGCAAGGGTTGAGACATTGCAACCTTTTCTACTACGGAATTTTGAGGGTCCTCCTAAAAATTCTGCCCCATTTTGCTGGGTGGATGCCTTTGACTGCTGCTCGCGCCGTGACTGGCTGAACTTGCTTCGGAATTTGAGGGTCCTCCTCAAAATTCTGCCCCAGTTTCCAATTGCGGGGAAAAATAGATTTTTATTGAATTGTGACCGAACCCATAGGTCTGCCTACGTATCCCCTCTTAAACGGGAATCAGGTTAGGCGTAGTTCAAATTACATCATTGACAAAGCATAAAGATTACACATAGTAGTGCTTGACTGCATCTGAATTAATTGGCTTGGGCCAGACTTCTCCGTTCATTTCTGCGAGTATGAGTGCTCCTCCTGTTAGTACTCTATGAACCATGTACGGACCTTTCCAGTTAGGAGAGAACTTCCCCTTGGCTTCATCTTGATGCAGAAAGATTTTCTTTAACACCAGCTGCCCTGGTGTGAATCGTCTCGGCTTGACTTTCTTGTTGAAGGCTCTGGCCATTCTGTTCTGATATAGTTGACCATGACATACTGCATTCATTCTTTTCCCGTCTATGAGGGCTAGTTGCTCATAACGGCTTCTTACTCAATCTACATCGCTGAGCTCAGCTTCCTGTATAATTCTTAAAGATGGGATCTCCACTTCGGTAGGAATTACAGCCTCTGTACCATAAACTAGCATATAGGGAGTTTCCCCTGTTGATGTACGGACAGTGATGCGGTATCCCAATAAGGCAAATGATAACTTCTCGTGCCACTGCTTGTGCTTTTCTATCATCTTTCTTAGTATCTTCTTGATGTTTTTGTTAGCGGCCTCTATGGCTCCATTCATCTGAGGTCTGTATGCGGTGGTATTCTTGTGTTTGATCTTAAAAGTTTCACACATAGGTTTCATCAAGTCACTGTTAAGATTAGAACAATTGTCGGTGATGATTGACTCTGGAACTCCGAACCGACAAACAATGCGGTCGCGGACAAAGTTGGCCACAACGTTCTTGGTAACTGCTTTTTAGGAGGCTGCTTCGACCCATTTAGTGAAGTAATCAATGGCAACCAAAATGAACCTGTGGCCATTGGAAGCGACCGGCTCAATTGTTTCAATAACGCCCATACCCCAGGCGGCAAACGACCATGGTGAACTTGTTGCATTGAGCTCACTTGGAGGCACCTTTATCATATCCCCATGTATCTGGCAGCGGTGACACTTCCGAACATACTGGATGCAGTCCGTTTCCATAGTCATCCAAAAGTAACCTTCTCGGAGCATTTTCTTTGCTAAAACCAAACCGTTCATATGTGGGCCACAGGTCCCTACATGATGTTCTTCCAGCAACTTTGACGCTTCCTTTGCGTCAACACACCTTAATAACCCCAAATCAAGAGTCCTCCTATACAGGATTCCTCCGCTGTGGAAAAATAGTTGGACAATCTCCGAAGTGTGCGTTTCTGAGTGGAATTTGCAAGCTCGGGGTATTCTCCTTTTTCCAAGTACCTATCGATTTCATGAAACCAAGGATTTCTGTCTGCTTCTCCTTTGATATGGGCAAAATAAGCTGGCTGATTATGGATTTTTATGGGAATAGGGTCGATGAAGTTCTTGTCCGGATGCTGGATCATTGGTGACAAAGTGGCCAATGCGTCAGCAAACTCTTTCTGGATTCTGGGGACGTGTCAGAACTCCATCTTTGTGAACCTCTTTCTTAATTACTATACCTGGTGCAGATACGGCAATATCTTGGCATTCTTTGTTGACCATTCTCCTTGTACCTGATGTACCAATAAGTTTGAATCACCAATCACTAACAACTCCTGGACGTTCATGTCAATGGCCATGTTGAGCCCCAAGATGCAGGCTTCGTATTCGGCCATATTGTTGGTGCAAGGGAACCTGAGTTTGGTGGATATCAGATAATGCTGACCGGTCTCTGACACTAGTACTGCTCCAATACCGACTCCTTTGAAGTTTTCTGGTCCATCAAAGAACATCCTCCAACCATCATAGGATTCTGCAATATCTTCTCCTATGAATGATACCTCCTCATCAGGAAAATATGTTTTCAGGGGTTTGTATCCTCCGTCTACGGGATTCTCAGCAAGATGGTCCGTCAGAGCTTGTCCTTTAACTGCCTTCTGATTCATGTAAACAATGTCGAATTCACTCAGCAGGATCTGCCACTTGGCTAGCTTGCAAGTGGTCATGGGCTTCTGAAAGATATACTTCAATGGATCCATCCTTGATATGAGATATGTTGTGTAGGCACAGAAGTAGTGCCTCAGCTTTTGGGCGACCCAAGTTAGAGCACAACAGTTATGCTCTAATAGAGAATACCGGGTCTCATATGGAGTGAACTTCTTGATGAGGTAGTAAAGAGCTTGTTCCTTCCTTCCTGTTTCATCATGCTGCCCTAGAATGCAGCCGAAAGCTCCATCTAATACTGCAAGGTAGAGTAACAGAGGTCTACCTGTCTCAGGCGGTACCAAGACTGGCGGTGTTGACAAATATTCCTTAATTCTGTCGAAAGCCATTTGACAATCATCGGTCCATTTGGTCGTAGTGTCCTTCTTCAACATATTAAAGATTGGCTCACAGATGACTGTAGACTGTGCTATAAACCGGCTGATGTAATTATGCCTCCCCAAGAAACTCATCACATCTTTCTTGTTCCTTGGTGGTGGTAACTCTTTAATGGCTTTGACCTTGGACGGATCTAATTCTATTCCCCGACGGCTTACAATAAATCCCAGCAACTTCCCAATAGGAACCCCGAATGCACACTTTGCGGGGTTCAGTTTCAGATTGTATTTTTTGCAACCTATTGAAGAACTTCCCCAAATTCTCCATGTGATCAGCAACTTTCTTTGATTTGATAATGACATCATCTACGTACACATCGATCTCTTTGTGAATTATGTCATGGAATAAGGTGGTCATGGACCTCATGTAGGTGGCCCTTATATTCTTTAGGTCGAACAGAATCATCTTGTAACGATAAAGCCCCGATGGCGTAATGAACGCCGTCTTCTTAGCATCTTCCTCATCTATCTAAATCTGGTGATAACCAGCGAAGCAATCCACAAAGGACTGCAATTCATGCTTGGCGAAGTTGTAAATCAGAATGTGTATATTTGGCAAGGGGAAATCATCTTTAGACTGGCTCGGTTGAAATCCCGGTAGTCGACGCAGACTCTGACCTTCCCGTCATTCTTCGGCATAGGTACAATGTTATCCAACCATGTCGGATACTCCATTACCCGGAGAACTTCGGCGTTGATCTGCTTGGTAACCTCTTCTTTGATTTTCAAACTCATGTCGGGTTTGAACTTTCTGAGCTTTTGTTTCACTGGTGGACACGTTGGGTTGGTCGGCAGTTTGTGAGCCACAATAGACGTACTTAGACCAGTCATGTCATCGTACGACCATGCAAATACGTCCTCATACTCTCTTAGAAACTCTGTGTATTCTTTCTTTTCCGATGGTGACAAATGAATGCTGATACGAGTTTTCTTGACATTTCTGAATCTCCCAGGTTGATAACTTCGGTCTCATCCAGGTTGGACTTAGGTCTATTCTCAAAGTTCTCAACTTCTTTGACAATTTCGTCAGGTATGTCGTCTTCATCAAAATCAAAGTCCTTTTGTTGCGTTGTCTCATTGCATGTCACAGTCATTGGTTCATCAAGACAAGTAATAGTAATGCTGTATAAATAAAGTAATGAGAGAAAACAATAGCAATAAATATCAGATTCGTAAGAGAAATTTAGAAGATGCTTGATATATTGAATAACTGTTTTGAACATTGAAGATCTTTATTGCAGAAATTAAAAACAAATGCATGAAAAGGAAAATCATTTAGTAAGTTAAAAAGTAAACAATGCTTATTTTAACCTTGCTACCCCGAGGCTCGTCGGGCTTTGGTTGTCTTGAGACCAGTTCTTGAGATATGCCCCCTTGATCACAGTCTGTATGGAAGGGCCTCCCCCCCCTCGAGGACAACACAACAATCCATATCATCATATTGTAGAAATAAGCTCATCATTGCTGCAAGTGCTTCTTCTTCATCTAAACCGTAGATAGTGTTAGCTTGCTTGAAAGTCTGCTCAAGATGAGGTATTGGCTGCTCCAAAGGGTAATAGGTACTGCGCCAAGGTGGCGACCAGTTGTTAAATTCCTTCCAGGTGTACTCATACCCCATAACGGAAGTGGTGCCATATTCCTTGAGCTTTATGGGCTTCGTGATCCCTTGGAGGTTTTTACCGAGCCCTTTGCCTGGCTCATATCCTCTCCAGTTCAATATGCTATCGATCTTGTTATCCCACCATTTATCCTTGTCGATGGCATTGACCCATTCAATACGGTGGTATGTTCCTCCGCCTATCTTCCTTTTCCCGTCAATCATCCGAATAGTTTGACGGCTATAAATGGGGTTGTTACCGTCACGATGGATAATCACCTCTTGGTGGTTCCACTCGACTTTTACCGCCTGATGTAGTGTTGATGCTACGGCTCCAGCAGCATGAATCCAGCGTCGTCCCAACAACAAGTTGTAGGATGCCGGAACATCTATCACCTGGAAATCCACTTCGAACCAAGTTGGTCCCATCTGTAGACATAGACTGATCTCCCCCATGGTGGACCTCTGAGAACCATCAAAAGCTTTCACATTGATCGCCTCATCCTTTATCTAATGTAGCCCTTTACCCAATTTCTTGAGTGTTATCAGCAGACAGATGTTAAGACTCTAACCTCCATCGATCAAGATTCTTGTGATGAAATGATCCTCGCACTGCACGGTGAAGTGCCGCGCTTTGTTGTGCCCCAATCCTTTAGGTGGTAGCTCATCCTCATGAAAAGTGATTTTATGACTCTCCAGTACCTAGCCTACTATATTGGCCATTTGCTCACTAGTGATATTGTTTGGCACATATGCTTCATTCAACACTTTCAACAAAGCATTTCTGTGTGTTTCGGAATTCTGCAGCAGAGAGAGGATGGATAATTGTGCTGGTGTCTTATTCAGCTGGTCGATGACTGAATACTCCTTAGCCTGTATCTTTCTCCAAAGGTCATCAGGACCTGTTTCGATAAGTGGAGGCCGGTTGGCGGCCTGCTTGCTTGACTCAGCCAGATGCTCAGGGGTGTAGACCCTACCTGTTCTCGTCATACCCTGTGCTGCGACAGCTTCCTCAGACCTAACCTTGCTTTTCCTTCTGGCCTCGGCTGTGCAGTCCCAAGGAATAGCATTTGAATAGAAGGGTGGCGTGGTTGATATTGCCACTAGAATTGGTCCAACCATCTTTATTTCAAACGGAATGTGTGTTCGGGGTGGCAAGATTGCGACCTCGAACAAAGCTTGTGTATTTGCTAGAGATACAAACTCAACATCAATCGGTACTAGGGACTTTTCCAGTTTTCCTGCTTCAAACTCAAATGGTATAAACATATTCACCCCAGCAGCCTCAGATGGTTGAATCTGGACTATGATCGATTTGAGAGTGATTGCAGATTTCTTTGGGTCATCGCCTTCTGCGATCAACCTGATTGACCCCTCGGGATCCCAATCATCTTTTGTTTCAATCATATGGATACCTCTACCCTTATGGTCTGGCAGAGGATTGTCGTTGAACGTTTGGAGAGGGGTCTATTGCCAAAATAATCTTGTTGTCAATGAGAGCCTGTATTTTGTCCTTCAGAGAACGACATTCTTCGATGGTGTGTCCCTTCATGCCGGAATGGTATGCACATGCTTTGTTTGGGTTAACCCACTGAGAAGGATTCTCAGGGGTGGCAACAGGGATAGATGTAACATAACCAACAACTTTGAGTTTTTCATATAGCTGGTCAATGGGATCTTTTATGGAGGTATATTGCTTTGGAGGACGGCGATCAAAATTGGGACGAGGCCTAGGGAAGTTTTGGCGTGCAGGTGGGGATTGGTAATGAGATGGCTGGGAATTATAAGTATGGAAAACATGAGCGGGGTGTGGATATTTGGGCGAAGCAGGTTGATATGTAGGTGGTGGAGCTTGGTAGGAAGGTGGTGGAGTTTGGTAATTTGGTGGTGTAGCTTGGTAATTTGGTGAGGGAGCTTGGAAATTTGGTGAGGGATGAGATGTGAGTGGAGGTGTCGGGTAGGTTTGGTACTTGAGTGGGGACTTTGTTCTTTGTGCAACCATTAGGGCTCCCACATCTCTCTTCTTAGACACACCACCAGACTGTAGAGCCTTGTTAGTGGCTTGCAAGGCTTCAAAATTTGTAAGCATACCACTTTAAATACCTTCTTCAATCCGCTCACCCAATTTGATGATGTCAGAAAACTTGTGGCCCTCAACCATCATTAACCATTCATAATACTGCGGGTCCTGAGCTCGAAAAAAAACTTGTTCATCTGTTCTTCCTTTAGAGCAGGTCTGACTTTAGCGGCTTCGGACCTCTAGCGAGTAGCATACTCGCGAAAGGTTTCTGTAGGCTTCTTCTTCAAATTTTGAATATAGAACACATCTGGTGCGTTCTCTGTGTTGAATCTAAACCTGTCCATGAAATAAGATGCCATGCTTACCTAGTTTGACCATTTCTTGGGGTCTTGGCTGATGTACCAAGACAATGCATCTCCCTTCAAACTCCTCATGAACATCTTCATGCAGATTCTTTCATCCTTTCCCATGCCGACCAACTTGTCACAATAAGTCCTCAGATGGACTCTCAGATCACCAGTACCGTCAAACATTTCGAACTTTGGAGGTTTGTACCCCTCGGACAGTTCGACATCAGGTTGGATACAAAGGTCTTCATAATTCAACCCTTCAATCCCTTTGGTCCCTTCAACACCCTGAACTCTGCTGGTCAGTTTCTTAAGCTCTTCGGCCAGTTTCCTGATAAGTAAATCCTTTTCGTCAGACTTGGACGCCTGTGGGATAGGCGGAGTGGAATGGGTCCTGGTTTCCACATAGATGGGATTGTTATAGGTGTGAAAATAGTCTTTTGTGGGGTTTTGAGGTTCTGTGGTGAGTAATGGGGTGTTGCTTGAGGTGTGGCAAGCATTGTACTGTGTCAGGAGAGTTTGGTTCTTCGGGGCAGTGGTGTGATAGTTTTGCTGTCTTGGGATATTTTGTTGAGGTGTGGGGTTTTGAGCATTTTGAAGGTTGACGCCAGGGACGTTGAGGGAAAATGACAAGTTGGCCAGATTCCGGACTTGATCGAGTTCTTCCTGAAACTTCAACAATTTTTGTTCAAGTGGCGACATGTTCTCATGCAGGACCTGAATACCCGGCCATCATTGGCCTCTATCCGTTCCATCACATTCTCCTTTCTGATGCCACTGGATTCTTCCATCTTACTTTTGCCTTTGTCTTTTCCTTTAGGAGGACTAGGGGGAGGAGTAAGTGGAGGGCCCTTGGATGTGGTGCGATAGGCTGATGATGCCAGAATGTATGAACTAACCTTTGGGGAGGGGAGTAAGAAAAACAACAAAAGGTAACCAAGTCAGTGAGGATTATGAAAAGAGTATTGTAGTATTTAAACACATAATGCGGAAATGAAAGCGTGTCCTAAGTTGGGGACCTCTTTGTGCTTGAGGTAGGCCTAGCGGCAAATTGATTTGGAGAAGTTAGCTGCTAAATGCCTCATTTTATTGATAATAAAATGGACGAATCCCGAAACGACAGATGAAAAGTCAAAATCACTAATGGCCATTGGCCTTATTACATTGATAGAAAAATAAAGACATTCCTATCTACTTGGTCCCAGAAGGATCTTCCCCAGATTCGACATTCCTGCTTTCTTCTAAAAGCTTTCCCAACTCGCGAAGTCCCAGCAGCAGATAAGTTCTGGCTAAATATCCTCCTGCAGCTCCCTCAACCTTTTGACAATCATCAACCCTTTTGATGAACTTTTCTTCCAAATCGATTATACCTCGTTCCAAATATCTCAGCCTTTTGTTGGAGCTAATAGCCATGTATTTCCATTCCTCGATCAGTCTTTTGTTGGACTCATGTATCTTGTGGTTATCATCTTCATTTTCCCAGATCCTTTTACGCAACTGGTTGAACTTCACTTGTGTTTCAGCCCTTTCATCTACAACCCTGTGACCTCGGACGTACCCTGGCTTGCTCTGACCACCCAGATCTTCTTCTAACCAACCCAGATAGAAATGGGTATAACCGGCGTGATACCTGTCCGACTCGATGGTGTCTTTCTCAAGTATAACCTTGCAGTGCCATAGGTGCTGAGCTTGGCACTTGCGAGGGCTGTCATTATTTTGAAAGTCAGCTCAGAGATGGATCATCTTCTTGACCCTAGGGATGGCTTGTTTCCTTCCTGCCTGCCTCATAACTCAAAGAGAGATGTAAGGGTATGTCCCCTTTAGACCAATCAGTACCAGAAATGATGCGTCTCGGGATCGAATGATGAACTCATCCGTTGGAAACCATTCAAATATCCACTGAACCTGTTCTTCAGTCAGGTTATCAAAGAGCTCGACCCATCCTTCGGCGTCCTCAGGTTGAGCGAACATGTCAGGGATATAGTTCATTCGCTTTGGGTGATGGAAAGCGATGTGGTCATCCCACATTTGGTGGTGGATGTCCTGTCGATATTCCCCTTTTTGGAGATGTTCCACAAGCCATAGTTGGAGTAACAAATTTCAACCTTCGAAATGCTTTGCTCCTTGTTGACATTTTTCTAAAGCCCGATACATATTTGCAACGATCATGGGCACAATGCTGAAATATTGCCCATTTAACCCTTCCATTACGGTCTTAGATACCATGGCTAGCCTAGTATAGATCCTTTATTTCTTCATCAGGAACACGATCAATCCCAAAAAACAGACCATAAACACGAACACTCGGCGATGGACGTGTCCCAGAGAGGTGATAGAAAACTCATCATGGTAGGTACGGTATGATTTGTTGTAGCCATACCGTTCGTACAGGTAATCAAAAGAATCTACGAATTCTCCAGACATACCAATTCCGCGTCCTTTTTTTGACCCATCATTTTGAGAAAACTTCTGCCTGTGCGGTTCTCAGGCATCAGCAACCCCGGAGTTTCCCATACTAGGTTAGCCAACCCCCTATCTCTTCTATCAACAACGCCATTTCGATGTTCCCAATGCGGAACACAGATCTTTCGTGATCCCAGAACAGGGTAGCAGCCTCTACCATCATTTTGTTAGGCTAGATTTCCAGAAATGATGGTAGATTACCCAAATGTTTCCTGACGATAGCGTTGTCGCTAGAGTGTAGATCTTCCCACCAATTCAGCAATTTTGGTGGATGTTGGAGACCATGCCGAATCTGGGGACTTCGTGCCTCATTTTTTTCTGCAAAACAAATAGGTTAAGCCCTTACCCCCACCGGACTTGACTATTCAACGTCAATAATTAGGAGGAAGCATTTAGTTCTCCAAATAAATGCACAGAACGTGAGGGCGTCCATTTGGGTACAGGGAAATCCGGTGGACTTTTGGATCAGGATATCTTAAAAGCTATCGTGTGGACAACACTTTAGCTTTGACTAGGTTTGACTATGATGCATGCAACAGCTCGACAGAGTAAGGTTTCTATGGGGTTTTAGACTGGTACCCTTGAGCAGACAACTCAAAGGGGAAAGGCACGAAATCGTCGACTGCACCGCTGATCGACTGGTTTTACCGCTAATAAGCCTTTCTGGATTAAGGGGTGATAATATAGGAAGGGCGCAACCACTCATCAAGCGTTTCTATAGTATTTTGTTTGGCACGAGTGGAGTATGAATGTTGAGCATGATTTATGCAATAAGTATTAAAACATGTTGTCACATATTTTGCACGTTAAAGAAAGAGGTAAAAAAATGGTAATAATGATTTAAAGTAGTTACAAAAAGGAAACAAAGAGACATGTCAGTTACGTTTGAAATAAATACTCGAAGTAGACAATTAATTACATGCAACGGGAATGGGGAAGGGTGCAAGTGTTTAAAATAAAGGCATAAATTCACGAAACAATTCGAAATGGTAAAAGCCTATAATCCCCAGCAGAGTTGCCATGATGTCGCGGCCCCTTTTTCCTCGCGGAGATTGGGTTTATGACATTTGTTGGGACAACTCATTCCTTTTGGGAAAGTGGGTTTGCATATTTTGAAGAGTCGGCAGCTAACAAAATTAACAGTGCGTTAGGGCACCTAAGGGGTTCAATTATAACTACGTCGCTAACCAGAGACTTGGGTAAGGGCTTGAAATTATCCTAAGGGGAAGGTGTTAGGCATCCCTCAGGATACACACGTGTGGTTCTCGGACGAATGGTTTCTTGAATTTGTACAGATAGCAAATAACAAATAAAGGCTCAAATAAGAGGGGATTTAAGTCTTAAACATGCATATGGTTGAAAATGGTAAAGAAGATTAGACTTTGGAAAAGATTACGAGCTAAGCATATAGAAGGTGTCCTAGGTTTATAATAATATGGATCACATCAATGCAATACCCGGTAATCACTCCTCGAAGAGGGGCTACACGTGGTATTAGCGCACCGGTCATCATATCCATATTCTACCCTTCCCACCCCATAAAGGTGATTAAAACTCATGTTGATCACGAAACTTATTACGTGCTATTACCCGTCCCATCCTATCAGTCTTGGAGGAAGTTAGGAACTACTATTCCTAGAGGGTGAGTACCAGGCTGAACCCCTAGGTTTAAAGGACAAAATGCTAAACGACAAACAAAACAATTAGGACTGCAAATACATGAAACATATAGAGGCAGATATGAGGCTCATATATTCCTCCCCAAATTATACACATAAATAGCACGACTAAAACACAAGTAAAGTCTTTAACTTTAGGACCTAAAGCATGATGTCTAGGCGGGGATACAATAATGAGGCAGTGTTGTTACTGAGTTTCAGAGAAAAGGATCTTTACCAGATTCAGACTATCGATCCTGACCAATTATTAACCAAATATCACACAGAAAGAAGGTAGACATCCAATTTTAATAAGTTTAATACCTAAGGCTTGCCTAGGCGTATTAAACCGCTCCAGTTACACTATTTTAGCTTTTTCAGAAATTAGTAGTTAGACAATGATGAGTCTGTTTTTAACCTTAACTAAGATAAAGGGGTCAGTATTTAAACGAGTATGAATGCACGTCCTACAAAACATGATATCTAAATCCAGGCAGGGTGTTGAGTATGCAAACATATACATGTTGTTCTAGATGCATGAGAGCTTTCATAATCAGAATATATTTTTAGCGAGATTCATTAACACCTTTTGACTAAAAACAGAACATACATAGACGTAATTTCTTGTTAAGTTACTGAAACCTAATACATGATTTCTAGGTGTTCATAGCAGCTATTTATTTTAACACATGATTTTGGCATAGATAACCTGAGCATGCTGAGAACGAAATTATAAGGGGACATGATTTCTAAGATGCAAGATTTGACAATAATTAGTTATTTATCCTAAAAGGGGATTTCTAGATGAAACAATTGTGAGAATGCTGAAACAGTAATATTATGATAGCCATTTCTTTTGTTATTAACTAACTATAAACATGATTTCTAAGTGGATATAAGTATGATGAGATGCTGACATGAATGGACCTAAGTATCATGATATCTAATGCATGTATGACATGTATTCCTAAGCATGGTGGGTATTGCGCATATATGAAAGCAAACTATAAACATGGTTTCTACCCTTATCTATACTAAGCATGCATACCCCACCCATTTCACTATCCAGCCCCAGAATCGTTTTTACAATTATTTATTACAGACCAGCATTGCACAAATTTCAGTTGATAAGGAAATTAAGAAAGTTACACTATAGGGAGCCTAACAATAAGCCTAAATCCTCAGATCCAACAATTCCATATGCCATGACCTTTTATAACCCAGGTGTGTCAGAGCTCCTAAGAACCTCAGAGGATCTCAGGCAGTGCTCACATCCAGGTTCCCTAGCCAGGAATGAGTAAGTGCAGTGTGGGAATGCCAGCCTTGTGTGTCAGAGTTCAATGGGTACTCAAATGGTCTCTAAGGCACTGCTCACACAAAGGGGCTGAACTTAGAAACTAGGAGTGGTGAGATGTGCTCATAGTTTTAAAAAGAGTTGAGTTGGAAATAGTTTTCTTAAGTAAATATTTTGAAATAGGCCTTGAAGAACAACATGAGAGTTTGCTTTTATGAAAAACCAGTTTGAGGAGGAAAATAAACAGGACAATCAGCAACTGAAAAAAACATACACAATTTAGGAAACAAACACAGTCAGGGATGGGGGAACTGGGGACAAATAAGTCACATAGTGGAAGCAGACTTGCACACAAGTAGACCTTAGAGTAGTATTACAGGACCTAAGCAGTCATAGCATACTTCATCGTAGAGTATTCATGCTAGGATCCCAAATAGCATCAAATTGAGGGGTGTTAGGATTACATAGTGACTAAGTATCAGGAATGCATGCTTATAGTGCCAGGAGTCAGGGGGGGCGGGGGTAAGGAAGATTCATTATGAAACATATAAGAAAAGCAATAGACATGCGGAACTAAAGGGGAAGAGAGATCCCATAGACAAGTAAACATGCTAAACATAGAGAGAAAGAGGGATCACATAGACGAAGTAGACATGCTAATTGCGAGGCAAATAACAGAACCACAAGTAGAAGCATAAGAGAAATAACATGAATCTTAATATAAACAGGAACATGTTGTTTTGGGGTGCTGTAACTTAAACTGAAAATATACCAGTTAGATGAAAGATTGAATGCAAAGTAAAGAGCAATAAAGTGAAGAACAGTGGAGCAATGGAGTGTAGAGCAACAGAATAATAAGATCACTCAGTCTTGGCTTTCAGCCGACTAAGTTGCAAGTAAACAACAAGAGAAGCAAGAGAGTAGGTGTGTGTGTAGGAGAGAGCTTAGGAAAGTATGCCTCTGTTCTTCTTTGTTATTGAAAGACTAGAAGTATATATGGTTTGAAACTATGTAGCAAATAAGGCAAGAATTATAGTTAAGCAGTAAATTATGGAATCATGTACCAATTATAATCACATCAACATAAGTAGTCCCTTCACTTAAGGAGTTACTTCAAACGGTACTATGCAAGTAATAAATAAAGAAGGAAATCATGCAAGACTGAATATAGTATATAAAGAAACAATTTTGGAGTCACACAAGTACAGAACATGTAATAGAGGCCAGGTTAAGTAAATTCTAATTAAGGAAAGTAATTAGTAGTTAGCTGGTAACATAGTCGACCATAGAATAAGGCAAGAAAATATGTTAGTGGTTGAAATCAGTAAGGAAATCATCACAAAAGATTGGTGAAAGGTATCAATTACAGGAAATTAGGGATTCAAACAAAACTAGCATTAGCTAAGGGAAATTAACACATATAGCAAACATGATAGGCAAAAGGAATCAGCTCGGAAACCCTAATAGGCACAGTAAGGTAAAAGAATCATATAAAATCTAGGATTCAAACTAGAACATGCTAAATGATTAAAGGAATCAACAGAACAAACATAATATAAATGGGAGCAGTAAAGAACCAGAAACCCTGATGAACAGAATGGGATAAAATCACATAAACTCAGAGTATTTATGGGAAACAAGCACACGGGTGGATTAAGCAAGCATATTATCAAAGACAGACTCCGATACCCAGGATTAGGGCTGAAAATTAGGGATTTGACAAAATAACTCAGATGAAGATAAAGACTTAAATAAACGTTTGAACATAATGAAAATCACAAGATAATACTAAAATCAGAAGGAAATGCCGTTTTAAAAGGGGTTATGAAACCCTAGAAGACGAATACTGTTCAAAGTAGAAAAGCTTTTTATTTCAAAGAAAATGTGTAGAAAAGCTTAGTAATATCGTAGCTGTAAGGCACATTTAGAAGAAATTTAAAAGATAAGAGTTAGGGTTTTGTGGAACCCAGGGAAGTAGGAAAAACCTCAAAGACGTTGCCGGCTTAAGCCGGAAAGGTTGTAGCTCTTACTCAGACGGCCGGGGGAGGCCGGAAAGTGGCATGAGGGGTCCTGAGAGGTGAGTGAGCCGCTCCAGGTTCGCCTGAGGGCCCTAGGGTAACACTGGACCGGTGCAAGGTGGATAGATAACTAGGAGATGATGAAGGACCATTGTTTCCGGTGAGAGAATCAGCCGGAGAAGGTGAACAGACCTCATCGGAGGAGAGAAACCAAGGGATGCTTCTAGAGAGTAACAGAGAGATATAGAGAGAGAATGGGTGTTAGAAAATGTGGGTCGGAGGGGGTAGTGGTTGTGTTTAATTATGGTAACTTAGATCTGGATCGTTGACCTCATATGATCAACAGTTCAAATCGGACGTGGGGTTGGGCCGGGTAGGAATGGGTTTGGGTTGGGTTAGAGAATAGGTTTTGGGCAGGTGGGGGTTGGTTTAAGATTGGCTATAATTTAAATAAAAATGGGCTAAACGTTAAATACCCTATTAAATAAGATAGTTAATTAATTAAAATAGCTAATAATTGTAAGAAATGAAATTGAGACCAAACAAATGAAATTAAAGGCGATTGTCTAATATATAAAAATATAAATGATCATTTATTGATTTTAAAATGATATAAATGTACATTTGTGCTATAATCGCAAAAACTACTGAAATTAACTAAACAATGACAATATTGGCTAATTTGTGAAATAATAAAATTCTAAGGGAATTAAATAGAATATAAATAACATATTGAGTAAGAAAATGATCTGAAATTATTTATAACATCATTTATGAATAATTATGGGATATAAATTATTAAATAAACAGGAAAATAATTTGATAAAAATACGAAAAATTGTGGGAAAACACCAGTCACTGTAAAGAATGATTTTGAAAGTATATATGAAAGTTTGAAAATAATTTGAGGAAAAATTAGGTATCAACCCATACTGGATTCATGAGGCTACCCTTGAGTCCTACTTTTCGAGAATACTTCCTCAAAAGGAAAGTCTCACTATCAATGATTTTCCAAAATCTCAGAAAAAGGAATCAGGGACTTCATCGAGCACTGCTAAAGAAGAGGAGAAAGGATGTCAAAGATTACACATCTTTCATCCAAGTTTTCGATCTTTCTACTTCTTACTAAATATTGTACTCCTAAGTTTATTAGTGTATCAAAAGATAGAGAGAAAAAGAAAGCTATTGAAAGATTGCGTCAAGTAATCAGTTGTAACTCGTTAGTGGTAAATGTAAGAAAACCACTCTCATTGTAAGTGCCATTGAAAATCTAAGAGAAGCCTTGTGACACAAGGGAACTAGATGTAGGTACCACACGGTACACAAACCAGTATAAAAATCTCTATCTCTCCTATTTATTTTTCATTACTTGCCTTTGCTTTTATTTGGTATACTAACAACTGTCTGCAGAATCACGATAGTCACCTATGAGCCAAGTTAGTCGATTCAAAGAATTTTTACAATTTACCCCCCTCTTGTACGTTCACTCTATAAAAAGAGCATGTTGTTTGTTAAATATATAGGAGAATGGAGCAATCTCATTATATATTATTCCAAGAAGTAACAAGTGTATATGGCAAGTACATAGATCCCTAACTATAGAAAGAATATAAAGGAGATCCTATAAATCTCCTAAGAATATTTATAATTCTGCTAGTTATGTATATTATATAGGAGTATGTCTACATTCATTCTATAACACTCACCCTCAAGCTGGAGCATAGATATTTATCATGCCCAGCTTGTTACAAAGGTAATCAACTCAAATTCTATTCACCGCCTCTGTAAATAAATCAGTCGGTTGCTATCCTGTCTTCACGTAGCCAGTGGATATCAAGTTCTCCTAAATCTTCTCACGAATAAATTGGCAGTCAACCTCAATATGCTTCTTTCTTTCATGATACACTAGATTTGACACAATATGAAGGGCAACTTGATTGTCACGTCAAAGTTTAGCTGCTATTGGACGCTCCAACTCAATTTCAGGTAAAAGATGAATATCCACATAATTTCACATATAGACTGTCATAGCTTCGCTAGATAGAGATACAACACTTTGCTTCTTGCTTCTCCACAATATCAGGTTCCTCCAACAAAGATACAATAGCATGTAGTAGATCTTCTATCAATTTTAGATCCAGCCCAATCAGCATCTGCAAAACACTCAATTCAAGTATGGCCGTGATTACAATATAATATGCCAAGTCTAGTAACTCTTTTCAGGTAAGATAAAATCTAATCCAAAGCTGCCCAATGTTTGACCATTGGCGCGGACATGAGCTGGCTAACAACACTTATGGCAAAAGCAATATTTGGACGAGTCACAGTGAGGTAGTTTAATTTCCCAACTAATCTCCTATATATCTCTGGATCATCAAAAGGATCACCATCATCTTTCATGAAATGCACATCAGGAACCACCGGAGTACTGCATGGTTTAGCTGCCAAAATTCCAGTTTTTGCAAACAAGTCAAGAATATACTTTCTCTGAGACAAAATAATTTCCTTCTTGCTTCTATTTACTACTACTCTAGAAATTATTTCAATAGGCCTAAGTCCTTCGTATGAAATCTAGTATGCATGAAAGACTTGAGGGAAGAGATACCTGCATAGTCACTTTAGTCACTTCCTATGATAATAATGTCATCAACATATACAACAAGGAGAATAGTGCCACTGTTCTAGAGGACTGAGTGATCACACTTGCTCATCTTTTAGCCCCAACTCCTGAACTACCTCACTGAACTTGCCAAACCAAGCTCGAGGACTCTGCTTCAAGCCATAAAAGAACCTCTTCAAAGGATAGAACTTTTCATACTCCCCTTGAGCAACAAAACAGATGGTTGACCCATACACACTTCCTCTTGAAGATCACTATGGAGGAACACATTCTTGATATTCAGCTGATGTAAAGGCCAATTGTAGAAGCATCGAGAAATAAAAGTAGACAGAAGTTTGTCTGGCAACCGGGGAGAAGGTGTCGGAATAATCCACCCCATAAGTTTGAGCATACTCTTTAACCACAAGTCTGGTCATAAGTCTTGCCACATAACCATCTGGATTAACTTTAATTGTAAAGACCCACTTACATCCCATTGGTTTATTTCCCTTGGGTAAATCCACCAAATCCCATGTGTGATTATCCTATAAGGCATGTATTTATGCAAGCATTGCGTTATACCATCCGAGATGATTTAAAGCCTCCTTCACTGTTTTGGGTACTGTGATGGAGTCTAGAGAAGCAATTATAGATCTAGACGTAGAGGATAAACGGTCGTAGGAAACAAAGTTAGCAATGGATTTTTCAAATTTTCTAGTACGTATACCTCTGCGAAGAGCAATAGGAATGTCAAGGTTCTCTGTAGGATCAGGCGGAGGAGGATCTAATGATAAAGGAACTGTTGCAGGACATGCATCATTTGCCTCTCGCCTCCGCGAGTAAACTTGAAAATTGGTGGTATTTATAACAAAGCTGGAGAAGCTACTGAAGGCACAATAGTCAATTGTTGCTCAATAGAAGAATAAGGAGATGTAGGAATACCATTTGGTTGTTCTATCAAAGAACGGGTAACCTGATATACTAGCCTTTCATCTTCCTACCCTTGACTTGTAGGATGGGAGGTGTATACAATAATGCTCTAGTCTCTTAATATTCCACATCAGTTGACACCATATGTTTGCCAAGTTTAGTGGAATAACACTCATACCCCTTACGAAGGCGAGAATATCATAGGAAAACACACTTTAATGCCTTGGGATCCAACTTGGTAACAGATGGTCGAACATCTCGGACATAACATATGTATCCAAACACCTTAGATTCTATCGGAAATAGTGACTTGGTTGGGGAAAGAACATTGTAAGGCACATTACCACCAAGCACAATAGATGGCATGAAATTAATCAGAAAACAAGCAGTAGAGACGGCATCAACTTGGAACTGTTTAGGAATGTTCTTTTGGAATAGAAGTGTCCAACCTGTCCCAAGCAGATGCCTATTATTTTTGTCACCAAATCCATTTTGAGAGGGTGTATCAACACATGAAGACTGATGTAGTATACCATGTTGTCTCATGTAGGACCAAAATAACTCTAACATATATTCTTTAGCATTATCACTCCTTAGAATACACACTGAAGAATTAAACTAAGTTTTGACTTCAGCACAAAAGGTAGAAAAGTGAGTAAACACTTCAGAATGACTTTTCATAAAGTAAATCCAAGTCATTCGAGAAAAATCATCTATTAAAGTGACAAAATACTGATGCCAATTTTGGAAACAACATGACATGGTCCTCAAACATCAGAATGAACTAACTCAAAAGTAGACTCAACTCACTTGTTAGCCCTTGGACCTAGCGAGATACGATGGTGTTCCACGAATCGACTTGACTCTCCATCCAATGAGGAAATATTCTGAAACAGAGGACAGAGCATTTTCAACAAAGGTAGAGAAGAATGTCCCAATCGATAATGTGCTACAAAAGGATACACGACACAAGGATATGCAAGAGACCGTGGCTCCCGTTCATCAAGGATGTAGAGAGCACCTATCCTATACCAACTGACCTATTTCACCGTAAGATCTAGAAATAAACAATGATAAGAAAATAACATGACACAACAATTAAGGTCTCTGGTGATTTTACTAACATAAATAAAATTAAAGGCCAAGTTTTCTAGACTTAATACAAATGAAGGGGTAATAGAGGAAGCACCACAAAACAGAGAACCCATAGAGGTAAGCGAAAGATCTCACAAGTTAGAGAACCAAATTGAAAAGAAAAACAATTGTGATCCTGATCAGTAGAACTTCACAGAAGAGTGACCCCAATAACTAATATATGTGTATAAAACATAAAACAACCAAAGTGAGATGAGAACCAAAGGTTTCAGATCTGACAGAGAGAGAGAAACCGATAGATTCTGCTAAGAATAACAAAACAAGAGCAACGTGGTCCTTGGTCAAAGAACCACCACAATTTGTCCAAGAATAGAGAGGCGATCTTGCTAGAGAAATCTAGATACAAAATCAATGTGTCACACACTGGCACGCGCCGTCAGGATTCTATCGACACTTGAGACTCACGCTTGTCAACTCCGATGAAGTATTAATCCCCAACTCTAACGGGGCTCTAATACCATATTAAATATAGAGTGAATGGAAAAATCTCATTGCATATTATTCCAAGAAGTAACAAATATATATACAAGTACATACAACCATAACTAGAAGAATAAAAAAGAAGATCCTATGAATCCACTAAGAATCCCTATAATTTTGCTAGCTATGTATATTACATAAGACTGTCTATATTCATTTTGTGTCCATTCATTCTCTAACATTTTTCATGAATAAAATTATCTTTTCCTCTTCTATAGTTCAAGCCTTCATATGGTATCAAGAGCATTCTTTCTTCTCACAAAGCTCTAAGCTTTTTGTTACCCACTCACCCACCACAAATGGCACCCTTAGTTACCAATTTCGATGGAAAAAGCACCATAAACAACTAGACAAACTTGCTAGTAGCCATAACTTCTCCCTTTAGAAGGTACAAGTGTTCTTGCTCATGGGAGGACACAATCTCTATGGACATCTAGACGGAACTATCCCTTCTCCTGTTTCATCAGGACTAGTTGATCCAAAATGCTATTTTAGCGTCAGTCGATCCAACTCTTGCTGCCACTAGAGCTGCTGCAAACACCACTAATATAGAAATGGATTCTCTCCATACTTCTTATGCAAATATGTCGCAAACTCACATATTCAGCTTGCGAGATTGCCTTGCTTGTCTCACCAAAAAGAGCCTTCCTGTCACGGACTATCTCAATCAAGTCCGTTCTCTCTGTGATGAACTTGCAATTGCAGGATCACCTCTCACCAACGCTGAACTCATTGTGAAGATTCTCACTGGGCTTGGACTAGAATATTGAGAAATCTCAGCAGCAATTCGAGCACGTGACAGACCTATCTCGTATTAAGAATTATTTGAAAAGCTTATTGACCATGAGATTTTCCTCAAACACAATGCTCTACCTCACAGATCCACCACAATCACCATTGCTGTTGCCCAAAAGACCAACTCTCAAACAAGGACCAACGACATTAACAATAACAAGCGTCTAAGAAAAAACCAAAAGAATCATTCTCAACCATGAAGCAATCGTTGTGCAAATCATCAAGACAACAACTTAGTCTCCCAGTTATGTGACCGAATTGGACATTCTGCTCGGGTTTGCCGCTAGTCTCATAATCATTTTCAGGTACGAGCCAACTTTGTTGGATGACAAATATAGCAACCTGCACTGTGGATAGTCGATACAAGGGCTACACATTATGTTGCATCGGATGACCAAAGTCTCGAAACCATTAATGACTACAATGGTCCAAGAGAAATAGCTTGGGAAATAGTAACACCATAACAATTTCTCATACTAGTAACACTGATTTATATGCATATAATTCTCTCTTTCAATTATCATTTATCCTGTAAGGCCCCGTAAAATTTTATCTAAAAACCCAAAATTTTGTGGTGCCGAGATAGGCTTATGTGTTAAAAATAGTAGAAATTCTTCAGCACACTTCTTGCCAATTAAATCTACCGACACAACAGAACAGTATGCTCAGTTGTATATCAAGGAATTAGTCAGGCTGCATGGAACTCTAGTTTCTATCATTTTCAATCAAGGGGCCCAGTTCACAACCAATTTTTGGAAGAAATTTTAGCAAGGTTTGGGTACTCAGATAAATCTTAGTACAACCTTCCATCCAAGGACCGACAAGAAAGCAGAGTGGACAATTTAGATGGTTGAAGACATGTTGCGTGCTTGTGTTCTTGACTTCAAGGGTAGCTGGGGTGATCGTTTGCCACTCACAGAGTTTTCTTGTAACAACAACTTCCATGCTAGTACTCAGATGGCACCATTTGTGGAATTATATGGTAGGAGATGTAGATCTCCTATTGGGTGGTTCGAGATTGGGGAGGCTGAGTTAATAGGGCCAGACCTCGTGCATCAAGCTATGAAGAAGGTTAAGATCATAAAGGAGCGGTTGAAAACTGCTTAGATTCATCAAAAATCCTATTCGGATGTTCGTCGCAGAGATCTAGAGTTCAGAGAAGATGATTGGGTACTCTTGAATGCTTCCCCCATGAAGGGTATAACACGGTTAAGAAGGAAAGGGAAATTGAGTCTGAGGTATGTCGAACGGTACAAAATCATTCAAAGGATTGGTCAGGTGGCGTACAAGCTTGAGCTCCCACTCGAGATGTCATTAGTCCACCCGGTATTCATGTGTCTATGCTGAAGAAGGTAGTTGGAGATCCGTCAGCTATTGTGCTGGTCGAGACCATTGAGGTTAATGAGGAACTGTCATATGAAGAAATTCCAGTTGCTATTCTTGATAGACAAGTCCGAAAGTTGAGGAATAAGGAAATTGCCTTTGTGAAAGTGTTATGGCGAAGCTTGCAACTTGAAGAGGCTACTTGGGAGGCCGAGGAAGAGATGAAGAAGAAGTATCCTTACTTGTTTGTATAAGCTATGTAACCTTTTTATAAAACCGTCTCATACGGATTTTTTTGTATCACTTGTTCAGTTAATGTAAATGAGCTTCTGCCTAAATATATTGTATGTTAGTCCACAATTGGTGAGTTATGAGTTATGTTATTGGATTGTGTACGTGTTTTGGGATATGTTTCTGGGGCTCTCTTACAAGTGGATATGCCCAGTTACATAGAAAACTCTGGCGAAATTTTTGGAAATCCACGGAGTTAGTCAAGTTTGGAACTGCGAGTGTGTGGAATTAAAAAAAACTGAGTTGTGTAAGATGCTAATAGTGAACCTTGATCCTCATTCAAGGACGAATGATCTTAAGCGGGGAGGATGTAAGGCCTCGTAAAATGTTACGTAAAAACTCAAAATTTCGTGATGCCGAGATGGGCTTATGAGTTAAAAGTAGTTCAGACTTTTTGGATTGAACAGTACTCTAAAGAGTTAAAGGAAAATGGTTTGCAGAAGTGGGCGTTTCTGTGGCCGCATAATAACTCTGTGGGCCACAAAATGGCCACAGGGTGAGGTAGTTTTTTGGGACCATTTTTGATGTCATTTTGCAGCCCATTATGTGACCGCAGAACCATTTTGCGGACACACTCTAATCACATATCCAATATTGAGATTTTTTTGATGGTCTTTCTGCGGCACATTCTGCGACTGCAGAACATGTCTGCAGACTGAAGTAGAAAATGTAAGCTCCGGATGGCCAATTATGTGGACCGCAGATATGCGTCGGGCTCCTATTTTTTCTAATTTTTATAACCTGACCCAATCTCGTTATATAAGCATTATGGACCATTTTTCTTGGAAAGCCTGATACTTTTAGAGTGAGAGAAAGTGCTTAGAGTAGGGGAGTGATCTTCAATCAATTATCCATCAATTCTTGCTCAAATCATTGAAGACTAACAAGGAGAAATTCACTAAGTCTTCATCCAAGAGGTAAGAATCTATACCCTAGCCCTTAGTTTCGTAAATTAAAAAAAAGGGTAATTAGCAAGAAAATTCTTGGGTAGGGGGATTGTTTATCTTGCATGCATGTGTGACAAAAGAGTATAGGGAGGATGGTGAGCTAGAAATGGTAAAGAATGGGGTCTGGGATGGTGAAGTCTTTCATAAAAGGGCCTTAATACCTTAATGCACACTTGGTGGTTGATAAATTGCTCAAATGAGCTAGAACCATGATCATTTCGCTAATTTTAGTTCAATTTGTTATATTTATAAAATAGATTGGTGTTGCTAAGATTCCTGGAACATTTTAGAGTGTAAGGGATCTCAATTGAGGTATGTTGGCCAAACTCCCTTCTTCTTAGAATCGAATCCCACGGTGTTCATGTAACTCGTGTAAGTTCCAAATTGATCATTATATAATGGGCTATACTAAATGTGTTCGTGTTGAAGGATACATGTTCAATATTTATTCTAAATTCTTTATCTTGTCATCTATCCATTTGAGGATGTGCTTAAAATGTGGAATATGTGTTAAGAAATGTTAATACTTCATGTCAAAATTGAATAAAGGTTGTTATGCCAAATTGTATGAAAAGCCTCTATGTGCTTAGGATTCCCAAATTGCTCATATATGTACTAATGTCTTAAATGGTAGGTCTTATTGATGTTGATTATGATAAAGATGTTGAATGTAAAAAGGGGAAACCGGAATTATGAAATACGGTCTAGTACCATGAATGACTGAATAATTGAGGTCACTCGTGCCAACATATTGAAAAGATGGGAAAGAAGTATGAAGTGAGATGATTGATTGAAAGGGTGATGTCTCGAGTGAGATGGCCTAGCCGATCGAGCCGTTATCGGACGCCATGCCACACACATGGTTGTAACTGTGCTAGAAATGATAATTGGAATTGTGTTTATGGTTGATGTCTCAAATGAGATGACCTAGCCGATCGAGTCGTGATCGGACTCCGTGTGAGAACATAGTGATATTGTGATTTATGGTATTTTGGCACTAATGATTCCCCAACTGGAATTGACTTGAGAACTTATGTGATCTTTACTTGATGTTTTAGTATTGTTTGAAGCTCTTATTGAACTCATAACTGTTCTCAGTGTTTTAGTTTTACATGCTAGTGCTATTCGACAGTACTAACGTCCCTTTTGCCGGGGGTACTGCATCTTTAAATGGATGCAGGTGGTTCCATAGCAGACAATGTTGATCACGGATAGTAGTACATCCTCTTTCTAGCGGACTCGGTCAGACCCACTTTATCTTGGGGTCATGTATTGTATCTTTGTTCATATTGTTGTCACGTTTGGAGGTATAACCGGGGCCTTGTCACCGACACTATCTTAATACTCTTTTGTATATTTAAAGGCTTCGTAGACACTATGTGGGTCGTTTATGGATGCTAGAAAGATCAAACATATTATGTTGTGTTTTGGACTCTTGTTCCACTCAATCATAAAAATATGTGTATTTTGAAACTTAACAATGATGTAACTAATGAAATGATTTAGTAATGTATATATGATCTTCCTACTGTCTAATTAATGAAAACATGACTTCTCTAGATCATAAGTGAGTTGGGTAGAAAGTGTCTAACAGGCTTGCTCGACCGGGTCCACTCGGTTGAGCGCCATTTGCGCTTCTTGAGGTTAGGTCGTGACAAACTTGGTATCAAAACCTAAAGTTTTAAAGTGTCCTAGGATGTCTCGGAGCCATGTCTATTAGAGTCCTTCTTATCTGTGTGTTGTGGGCCACATCTATAAGTTGGAGGGTACTTGGACATTAAGGAACAATATGCTTCTTTGATATTCTGGATCATGGGATGAAACTGATTGTGCAACTGCTCCTTCTCTAACTCATGCATTCCTTTAACTTTCAGTATATGGCACCTAAGAATAGAGCAAGAACTGGCCAAGAAGCCAATGCTGCCTCAAGAGTGGCAGTTGACCCTTTATTTGATGATGCAGGTGAATACCCGAGGGGTGAGGGAAATCCCCCGACTGCTACACTACCTGATTCCACTACACCTAGCTAGGCCACACTAGTTTCTACACCTACTGAGGGTGCAACAGTTCCTCTACCTAGTATTTCGGTTCCACCTCCAGCCCCAACTTACGGTTATGGTATTTCTGATAGGGATCTTAGGGGAGCTATCCAGATGCTGACACAGATAGTGGCTTCTCAGGCCCAATGATCGAATGTAGCACCCACTTCTTCTACCCAACAAAGAGATTCTACTGGTTCTAGGGTGAACATGTTTCTACAGTTGGATCCTCCGGTGTTCACGAGTGTTAATCCCAATGAGGACTCACAAGACTTCATTGATGAGATGCATAAGACTCTCCAGGTTATGCACACTACTGAGACAGAGGGAGTGGAGTTGGCCGCCTACCGTTTGAAAGGGGTGGCCTATTATCAATTTGAGTTCTGGGAGGACTCTCGGGAGGAGGGGAGCCCTCTAGCGAGGTGGAGTGAGTTTGCTGATGCCTTTATGGACCATTTCTTGCCTACTGAGACTAAGAAAAACTGTGCCACAATGTTTTAGAACCTTAAGAAAGGAAGTAAGTGTGTGTGGGAGTATCACATGGAGTTCACGCGGCTGTCAAAATATGCTATTCACATATTACCGACTATGGAGGCTAGAGTGCGCCGTTTTGTACAGAGCCTTTGCCCCATGGTTATCAATGAGGCTGCTACAACTTCCTAGAATTCAGTATGAACTATGGGAAGATGGTAGCATTTTCTCAAGCTACAAAGAACCATAAGTTGAAGAATAGAATGGAGTGAGAGGGTAGCAGCAAGGCCCAGTCAGCGGGCAACTTGGGGAAGTTATTTGGTGAGGGGAAGATCAACTTTTAAGGGAGGATCATCAGGGTCATCCCAGTCTTATGCTCAGTCTTCAGCCGGTGCACCGCTAGCGGGGCACAATCAGCAACAATGAGTTATTTCAGGCCCAATCAGGGTAGTAGGGGCCCCCACAGATAGTGGCTACTCTGGCCTTGAGCTATCCAGATTCTGACACAGATAGTGGCTTCTCAGACCCAGATATCTAATGTAGCACCCACTTCTTCTAGCCAATAAGGAGATTCTACTGGTTCTAAGGTGAACAGGTTTCTGCAGTTGGATCCTTCGGTGTTCATAGGTGCTAATCCTGAGAAGGATCCATAGGACTTCATTGATGAGATGCATAAGACTCTCTGAGTTATGCACGCTACTGAGACAGAGGGAGTGGAGTTGGCGCCTACTGCCTATCGCCTGAAAGGGGTAGCTTATTCTTTGTTTGAGTTGTGGAGGACTCTCGGGAGGAAGGGAGTCCTCCAGCGAGGTGGAGTGAGTTTGCTGATGCTTTTATGGACCATTTCTTGCCTACCAAGAATAGGGCAATTCATGCCGCATAGTTTGAAAGCCTTAAGCAAGGAAGTAAAAGTGTGTAGGAGTATCACATGAAGTTCATGCACCTGTCAAAATATGATATTCATATATTGCCGACTATGGAGGCTAGAGTGCGGCATTTTTTATAGGGCCTTAGCCCCTTGGTTATCAATGAGGCTGCTACAACTGCCTGGAATTCAGATATGAACTATGGGAAGATTGTAGCATTTTCTCAAGCTACAGAGAACCGTAAGTTGAAGAACAAAATAGAGTGAGAGGGTGGCAGAAAGGGCCGATCCGCGGGCAACTTTGGGGAGCCATTTGGTGGGGGAAGATCAACTTTTAGGGGAGGGTCATCAGGGGCATCCCAGTCTTATGCTCAGTTTTCAGCCAGTGCACCACCAGCAGGGCACCATCAGCAACAGGGGAGTCGTTTCAGGACCAATAAGGGCAGCAGGGGCCCCCACCAGTAGGGCCGATCAGGAGGGAGATTCCAGCAGCAATGAAGCCCTCCATGCCCCAAGTGTGGGGGAGTTCATTTAGGAATCAGCTACATGGACCTACCTGTATGTTACATGTGCAGAATGAGGGGTCATATTCAGAGGGAATGTTATTTCATCCTGCTAGGGTAAGTGCAGGGGCACAACACAACCATCCATTTCCATAGTTACTACATCTTCAGCACCCCCTCCAGCTCAAGGCACTCCAGCACCAGCAGGGCGTGGTGCAGCTTGGGGTGATGCACTGAGTTCAGGAGGACCCAACCGTTACTATACTATGACAATCCAATGTCATGATGTATATGCTCTTATTGATCTCATTTCTACCTTGTCCTATGTTACCCCATATGTTGCTATGGAATTTGGGATAGAACCGGAACATCTTCATGAGCCGTTCTCTGTATCTACTTCGGTTGGTGAGTCTATTATGATCGCACGGGTTTATAGGGGTAGTGTGGTCACGGTACGTGGTCCGGACACCGTGGCTGATCTCATTGAATTAGGGATGGTCACTTTTGATGTAATTATGGGAATGTATTGGATTTTAACGGCTTCGTACCCACTCTGCATCACTGAGTTCGGCTTCTTATATGATTTTCAGGGATGGAATTTCGACCTCGACAGGAATAACAGCTTCTATACCATAAACAAACATGTAAGGAGTTGCCCCAGTTGATGTGCGGACTGTGGTGCGGTATCCCAGTAAGGCGAATGACAGCTTCTCATGCCATTGCTTGTGCTTCTCTATCATCTTTCTCAATATCTTCTTGATATTCTTGTTGGCAGCCTCAACGGCTCCATTCATCTGAGGTCTGTATGCTGTGGAATTCTTGTGTTTGACCTTGAAGGTTTCACACATGGCTCTCATTAGGTCACTGTTGAGGTTGGAACCATTGTCGGTAATGATTGACTGTGGAACTCCGAATCGACAAACTATGCGGTCGCGGACAAAGTTGGCCACGACTTTCTTAGTAACTTCTTTGTAAGAAGTTGCTTCGACCCATTTGGTAAAGTAATCAATGGCAACCAGAATAAACCTGCGTACGTTGGAGGCGGCATGCTCGATTGGTCCAATAACATCCATGCACCAGGCGGCGAACGGCCATGGTGAACTTGTTGCATTAAACTCACTCGGAGGTACCTTTATCATATCCCCATGTATCTAACAACGGTGGCATTTTCGGACATACTGGATGCAATCCGCTTCCATGGTCATCCAGAAATAACCGACCTGAAGTATCTTCTTTTCTAGGACGAACCCGTTCATATGAGGACCGCATGTACCAGCATATATCTCCTCCAATAGTTTTGTTGTTTCTTTTTCTTCGACACACCTTAGTAAACCCAAATCAGGAGTACTCCTATACAGGATCCCTCCGCTGTGAAAGAAATTGTTTGACAACCATCGAAGTGTGCGTTTCTGAGTAGCGTTTGCAAGTTCTGGATATTCTCCCTTTGCCAAGTACTCCTTGATATCATGAAACCAAGGCTTTCCGTCTGCTTCTTCTTCAACATGGGCGCAGTAGGCCGGCTGATTGTAGATCCCCACTAGGATGGGATCGATGAAATTCTTGTCTGGATGTTGGATCATAGATGACAAGGTAGCCAATGCATCGGCGAACTCATTCTGGATTCTGGGGACGTGCCGGAACTCTATCTTTGTGAACCTCTTTCTCAACTCCTGTACACTGGCAGTATCTTGGAGTTCTTGGTCGCCCATTCTCCTTGTACTCAGTGTATCAATAGGTCTGAATCACCAATAACTAATAACTCCTGAACATTCATGTCGATGGCCAAGTTGAGCCCCAAGATGCAGGCCTCATATTCAGCCATGTTGTTGGTGCAGGGGAACCTGATTTTGGCAGATACTGGATAGTGCTTACCGGTTTATGATATTAAGACTGCCCCAATACCTATGCCTTTGAAATTTGTGGCCCCATCAAAGACTATCCTCTAACCATCGTAGGATTCTGCAATGTTCTCTCCTATGAATGACACTTCTTCATCGGGAAAATACGTTTTTAATGGTTCGTATTTCCCGTCCACAGGATTTTCAGCGAGATGATCTGCTAATGCTTGTACCTTGGTTGGTTGCAACATCTTTTCTCAACATTTTGAAGATCGGTTCACAAATGACAGTAGACTGGGCTATGAACTGGCTGATATAATTGAGCCTCCCCAGGAAACTCATAACATCCTTCTTGTTCTTTGGTGGCGGCAATTCTTGGATGGCTTTGACCTTTGATGGATCCAATTCTATTCCTCGGCGACTGACGATGAACCCTAGTAACTTGCCAGTAGGAGCCCTGAATGCACACTTTGTAGGGTTAAGTTTCAAATTGTACTTCCTTAACCTGTTGAAGAACTTCCTCAGATCTTCCATAAGGTCAGTGGCTTTCATTGATTTGATGATGACGTCATCCACATATACCTCGATCTCCTTGTGAATCATATCGTGGAATATAGTAGTCATGGCCCTCATGTAGGTGGCCCCTGCATTCTTCAGACCGAATGGCATCATCATGTAACAATACACTTCCCATGGCGTAATGAATGCCGTTTTCTCAGCATCTTCCTCCTCCATCCAAATCTGATGGTAGCTAGCGAAACAATCTACAAAGGACTGCAGCTCATGCTTGGCGCAGTTGTCAATTAGGATGTGTATATTTGGAAAGGGGAATTCATCCTTCGGACTTGCCCGGTTGAGATCCCGGTAGTCGACACTGATTCTAACCTTCCCATATTTCTTTGGCACAGGCACGATGTTGGCTAACCATGTCGGGTATTCAACCACCCGGAGAACCCTGACGTTGATCTGCTTGGTTACCTCTTCTTTAATTTTCAAGCTCATGTCTGGTTTGAACTTCCTGAGCTTTTGCTTCACAGGTGGGCATGTCGGATCGGTTGGCAACTTGTGGGCCATAATACATGTACTGAGTCCAGTCACGTCATCATACGACCAGGCGAATATGTCCTTATATTCTGTTAAAAACTCTGTATATTCCTCCTTTTCTAATGGCGACAGGTGAACGTTGATGTATGTTTCTTTGACGTTCTCTGATTTTCCCAGGTTGACAACCTCAGTCTCGTCCAAGTTAGACTTAGGTCTATTCTCAAAGTTCTCGACCTCTTTCACAATATCCTCAGGTATATCATCCTCATCTGAATCGGAATCCATTTGTTGCGTTGCCTCGTTGCATGTCACAGTCGTCGGTTCATCAAGATAAGTAATAGTAATGCTGTGTAAATAAAGTAATGGGGAGGAAAATAGTAGCAAGTAAATATACGATTTATAGAGAAACTGCAAATGCTTTGATAAATTGAATAATCGTTTGAACATAGGAGCTCTTTCTTGCAGAGATTAAAATGCGAAAAGGAAGAACAATAAATAAGCTATAAATAAATGCTTGTTTTGTTAGCCTTGCTACCCGAGGCTCGACGGGCTTTGGTCGTCCTGACAGACCAATTCTTGAGATATGATCCTCTGCTCATGACCTATATGGAAGGGCCTTCCTCCCCCCCTCTTCAAGAATGACACAGCAGTCCATGCCCTCATCGTCCAAAAATAAATCCCTCATTGCCGCTAACACTTTCTCTTCATCCGTACCGTAGATAATATAAGCTTGCTGGAAAGTTTGTTCTAAGTGAGGTATTGGCTTCTCCAATGAGTAGTAGGGATTTCGCCATGGTGGCGACCAGTCCTTGAATTCTTTCCAAGTGTATTCATACCCTAGCCCGAAAGAGGTACCGTGCTTCTTGAGTGTTATTGGCTTCGTTATTCCCTGGAGATTTTTACCGAGCCCTTTGCCTGGCTCGTATCCTTTCCAATTCAAGATGCTCTCGATCTTACTGTCCCACCATTTTTATCAATGGCGTTAACTCTTTCAATGTTGTGGTAGATTTCTCCACCCAACTTCCTTCTCCCCTCAGTGACCGAAAAAGTCTAGCGACCGTAGATATGGTTGCTACCGTCGCCATGAATGACTACCACTTGATGATTCCATTCAAACTTCAACACTTGATGTAGGGTTGATGCCACGTCCCCAGCGGCGTGTATCCAAGGTCGCCCTAACAGCAAGTTGTAGGATGCAGGCACGTTTATCACCTGGAAGTTTACATCGAACCAGGTTGGTCCCATCTGTAAGCAAGAGGTGATTTCTCCCATAGTGGACCTCTGCGAACCATTGAAGGACTTTATATTGATCTCTCCTTATTTTCTATCATTTATACTCTTGCCCAATTTCTTAAGTGTGATGTAAAGACTCGTAAAATTTTCTTGTTTAAAAATAATGCCCGAGTGAGTCCCCGAGTTGTTGTTATTATGGTAAATTTTAAAACAGACCTAAACTGAGTAAAAAGTACCTCGAGACTTAAAGAATGTAACTTTCCAGAAAGTAGGTATTATGCGACGCACTATGCAATCGCACAACGTGTATGCAAACCGCATAATGGTCATATACCTAGGCAGAATGCTGCCCCATTTGAAGTCAACTATGCGGTCCAGTATGCGATCGCATAACATGTATGCGGACCGCACAATTGGTCGCATACCTGGGCAGTGTGTTCTGGATTTTTGGCCCGTCTTGAGGGCCATTGTGCGGTCAGATCTGCGAATCGCATGTCAGGAATGCGATCGCATTCCTGACCGCGTTCTTGTGTCGGGCCCTATTTTTCTAATTTTTAAAACCCGACCCCGGTTCATTAAAACACCCCTCCCCTTCATTTTTAACCATTTTCTGAACAAAATTAGAGAGAGGGAGAAAGGGTTCTTGAGAGAGAAAGCTTCATCTTTACCAATTGGAATTTCAAAGTCACCCAAGCCTGGAAATTTTGAGTAATCATCTCCTTCTTCATTCTAACAAGTAATAATCCCCAAGCCCTTTTCATTAGTTTTCTGATTTTAAACAAAAAGGGGACTCTCATTAATTGATTCTTGAAAATATAAGTTTATACCTCGCATTTATGATCATTAATGTCCATAATCTAGTAAGAGGAAGCGGGTTGGGATAAAGTTCACAAATAAGGGGTTGGCAATCTAAATGGGGAGTCACATAACAGTTGATAAATGCTTTAAAAGGGGTTAAAATTGCATGCATGGTTTCCAATTCTGAGTTGAATATGTTTAACTGTGAACTAGATTGACGGTACTAGTCGGTGCGGTGATTTGTGAGTAAAAGTTGAAAAGGGATTTCAACCCCAGGTATGTATGGCTAACTTTAACCTTCGTAGAATCCCCTTTTTGGGTCCGGTTATTTGGTATATGCACCTTGTTTGGAATTATGTGAATTGACTGTTCAAACGTGTTAAGGCGTGAGGCTTTATTCTCTAATTCTTCCTGGTTGATTGTCATGCTACTATGCTTTATGAAGTTGTAAAAGGTGTTTGATGTGTAATGAATGAAAGATTGATAATGTGCTCAAATGTGGGAATGTGTAAAATAGTTGAAAGCCATACGTGAAAAGTAATGAAAATAAAGAGTATTGTGAAACAATGTAACTGAATTGAGCGAATGTGGAAGCACCGTGTTCACGAAATTTCTACTTGATAGATGTTATGATGCCTTGGTACCAAATAAATGAGTCGTTGATATGAATTTGTATTCCTTGATTTGGTGATTCTTGTGATGAAATTGTTTGTGATTGTGCTGTGAATTAAAATTGTCAGGCGGGTTCGGGTTGCGTGCCGCAACACGAAGTAATAAGGTTGATGGGTTGTGGTGATAAGGGTGGCCGAGGTAATAAGGGCGGCCTAGGTAATAAGGATGAAATGTGATCGTTATCACTACTGAAATAAAAATCTATGAGCTCTTGAATATGATGATGTTGAAAGGGAAAAAGGAGATATTGTGCATCTTGTTTGATTTTGGTTGTTTCCTTCCATGTGCATTGATTAATTGGTTCTATTGTGTTCCTTAATTGTGTATTTCTTGATTGTACTTGGGATAAAGTTTGTTTATACATACTAGTACTATTCCACAGTACTAACGTCCCTTTTGCCAGGGGCGCTACATCTTTTATATGGAAGTAGGTGTGTCCATAGAAGGTTGCTCAGCTCGCCGTTAGTGGTGCCTTCTCCTCATCCTTTTCAGCAGTACCGGTGAGCCCCACTTCCTCTCGGGGCCATGTGTAGTTCATAACATCTCCTTTTGAGTATATTATGTATTGTAAGGTATAGCCGGGGTCTTGTTGCCGGCAAGTATTATATAAGCTCCTAGTACTCTTAGAGGCTCCGTAGACACAATGTGGGTGCATATGTATATTTTGGGTAGTGGTTGTATTTGCTCGTAATCGTGGCCCGTATCGGGAAGTGTTGTATCTATTATGTATGTTTTGGGAAACCAGGTATAATAATTTAAAAATAAGGAAGAATTGGATTTATTGTGGTAATCACACGCTTTTAAGCTTATGTCTCTGCTTCACATAAATAATGAATGGTGTAAACATGGGGAAGCGCGTTGGGTAGGAAGGGCAAATTAGATTCGCTTGACTGGGGTCACCGGTTGAGTGCCGGTTGCGTCCCTCAATTTTTAGGCGTGACAAACTTGGTATCAGAGCATAAGGTTTTAAATATGTCCTAGGATGTCTCGGAGCCGTGTCTAGTAGAGCCCTTCTTATCGGTGTGTTGTCGACCACATCTATAATTAGGTGTCTATATGGACATTTAGGAAAACACCCTTTCATTGTTATTCTATATCGTGCGGTGAAGTGGAAAGTGAAAATATTCTTGTCTAACTCGTGCACTGTTCCAAAATTTTCAGTAATGGCCGTAATTTTTGTACCCGATGGTGCAGATGGGAGTGAATCCCCGACCTTGAATCCGTCTGGCCTACCTGTTCCAGATCAGAGTGTTCCTATTCCTGCTGCGGCGGAGGGTGCTACAACCCCTCCCGCTGATATTCTTGATCCTTCCTCTATTCCAGCTCCAGGTCCCGGTGCTTTCGATGGGGACCACAGGGGAGCTATTCATATGTTGAACCAGTTAGTGGCCGCTCAGGCCCAAAGATCTCATGCTGCCCTTGCGTCCTCTAGCGGATAGGGAGATTTTGCCGGTTCCAGAGTCAACCAGTTTCTGCGATTGGCCCCTCCAGAGTTCTCAGGTATTGATCCAGAGGCCGATCCGCAAGACTTTCTAGATGAAATGTACAAGACGCTTCGGGTTATGAAGTCTACAGAGACAGGGGGTTGAGTTAGCATCTTACAGGCTGAGGGGAGCAGTGTATTCCTGGTTAAAGATGTGGGAGGATTCCGGTGGGGAGGAAAGTCCTCAGGCGAGATGGGATGAGTTCGTTGATGCTTTCATGGATCACTTCTTGCCTGCCGAGACTATGGCAGCCCGTGCCACGGAGTTTGAGGTTCTCAAGCAGGGTAATATGAGTGTGTGGGAGTACCACATGGAGTTTGTGAGGTTGTCCAAGTACGCCCCTCAGTTGGTATCGACTATGGATGCCAGAGTTTGACGGTTTGTTCAGGGCCTCGGTCCCTTGGTTGTGAATGAAGCTGCTACAACTGCTTTGCACTCAGACATGAATTATGGTAAGATAGTGGGATTCGCCCAGGCCACAGAGGCTAGAAAATTGAAGATAAGGTAGGAGAGGGAGATTATCAGCAGGGCCCGGTCAGCGGGCCACTCGGGAAGTTCAGTTGGAGGAGGGAGACCAGTTCAGGGGAGAGGACCATCAGGGCCATCCGGGTCTTATGCTCAGTCCTCATCCAGTGCACCGCCATTAGTGCCTCGTTATTAGCAGAGCATTCACCGGGGGCCAAGATCAGATAGCGGGAGACCCCATCAGTCCGGTCGTCCAGGAGGGGGGTTCCAGCAGCAGACGAGGGCTCTGTGCCCTAAGTGTGGGAGGTACCATAACGAGTCTTGTTACCTGGATCTCCCGGTATGCTACGGATGTGGGGTGAGAGGTCATATTCAGCGGGATTGCCGTGCGCCCAGTCAGGGCATGTGTAGTAGTTTTGCTCAGCCGTCCGGTTCCTCGGTCACCGCATCTTCAGTACATCCCCTAGCTTCAGCAGGGCGTGGTGCAGTTAGAGGTGGAGCTCGTGGTAGAGGTGGACCCAGCCGGTTCTATGCTTTGAGTGGTCGCAAGAGTGCAGAGGCTTCTCCAAATGTTGTTACAGGTATTCTGGCTGTTCAAGTCCTTGATTGTTATGCTCTTATTGATCCGAGGTCCTCCTTGTCCTATGTTACCCCATTTAGTGCTTCAAGTTTTGGGATAGAACCCGAACAACTTCATGAGCCGTTCTCTGTGTCGACTCCGGTTGGTGATTCCATTATAGCCGCACGAGTCTATAGGAATTGTGTTGTCACGGTGTGTGGACGAGATACCATGGCCGATCTTATCGAACTAGGGATGGTAGATTTCGATGTTATCATGGGAATGGATTGGCTTTACTCGTGCTTTGCTAAACTCGACTGCCGAACCAAAGTTATGAGGCTAGAGTTTCCTAATGAGTCAGTTATTGAGTGGAAAGGGAATGGTGTGGTTCCAAATGGTAGGTTTATTTCCTACCTTAAGGCCTCGAAGATGATTAAGAAGGGGTGTGTTTATCATTTGGTCCGGGTTGCGGACACCACTTCAGAGTGTCTTCCCCCGAGTCCGTCCCAGTCGTGAATGAGTTTCTTGAAGTATTTCTTAACGAGCTTCAGGGATTCTACCAGATAGAGAGATTGATTTCGGGATTGATGTATTGCCAGATACGCAACCAATATCTATTCCACCATACAGAATGGCGCCAACAGAGTTGAGAGAGTTAAAGGAGCAGTTGAAAGACTTATTAGAGAAGGGGTTCATTCGGCCGAGTGTGTCGTCGTGGGGTGCTCCAGTTCTTTTTGTCAGGAAGAAGGATGGGTCAATTCGGATGTGTATTGACTATCGGCAGCTCAACAAAGTCACTATAAAAAACAAGTATCCATTGCCTCAGATAGATGATTTGTTCGACCAATTGCAGGGTGCGAGGTTCTTCTCCAAAATTGATTTACGGTCTGGGTATCACCAGTTGAAGATCAGAGAGCAGGATATTCCTAAGACCACCTTCAGAACTCGTTATGGCCATTTTGAATTTTTGGTAATGTCCTTTGGACTGACCAATGCTCCAGCGGCTTTCATGGATCTTATGAATCGTGTTTTCAAACCGTTTCTTGACTCCTTCATGATTGTTTTTATTGATGACATACTTGTCTACTCGCGAAGTCAGAAGGATCATGCTAATCACCTCAGAGCAGTTCTGCAGACTCTTCATCAGCACCAATTGTATGCCAAGTTTTCAAAATATGAATTTTGGTTGGAGTCAGTTACATTTTTGGGTCATGCTGTTTCCAGAGAAGGGGTTAAGGTTGATCCCTAGAAAATCACCGTGGTAAAGGATTGTCCTTGAACGACGACCCTGACAGAGATTCGTAGTTTCTTGGGTCTATTCGGGTATTATCGGAGGTTTGTGGAGGGGTTCTCTACCCTCGCCTCCCCACTGACTAAATTGACGCAGAAGGAAACTAAGTTCCAATGGTCAGACATTTGTGAAAAGAGCTTTCAGGAATTGAAATTAAGATTGAGTTCAGCACCGGTGTTAACTTTGCCAGAAGGCATGGAGGGATTTGTGGTTTATTGCGATGCTTCAAGGGTTAGTTTGGGATGTGTGTTGATGCAACACGGGAAGGTTATAGCCTATGCTTCCAGGAAACTCAAGACTCACGAGAAGAATTATCCGACGCATGATTTAGAACTCGCAGCAGTTGTGTTTGCATTAAAAATTTGGCGGCATTATTTGTATGGGGTCCATGTGGACGTGTTCTCAGACCACAAGAGTCTCCAATATTTGTTCAAGTAGAAGGAGTTGAATTTAAGGCAGCGGAGATGGTTAGAATTGCATAAGGATTATGATATGAACATTCTGTACCATCAAGGAAAAGCAAACGTAGTGGCCGACGCTCTCAGTCAGAAGTCTATGGGCAGTCTGGCTCATTTGGAGAAAGATCAGAGGCCGTTGGCTCGGGAGGTGTCAATTGGCTAGTCTGGGGGTCTGTCTCTCGACCTCAGACGAAGGGAAAGTCATGGTGCATAATGGGGCAGAATCATCACTTGTAGCTGAAGTCAAGGAGAAGCAGTTTATTGATCCAGCTTTGGCGCAGTTGAAGGAGGCAATTTTGAATAACAAGATTTCGGCATTTTCACTCGGGAGCGATGATGGTGTTTTGCGGTTCCAGGGAAGGTTATGTGTTCCTGATGTGGATAATCTTCGGGAGAGGGTGATGGCAGAAGCTCACAATTCCAGGTATTCTGTGCACCCAGGTTCTATGAAAAATGTATCAAGATTTCCGGGAATTTTATAGGTGGAGCGGTATGAAAAGAGGTGTGGCAGACTTTGTATATAAATGTCCAAATTGTCAGCAGGTGAAGGCCGAGCATTAGAGGCCGGGTGGGTGGGCTAAATCAGCTTATGGAAATTCCAATGTGGAAATGGGAAATGATCAACATGGATTTGGTGGTAGGGTTACCCACTTAGCGCAAGTTCGACTCAATTTGGGTGATAGTGGATCGACTCACGAAATCAGTGCACTTCTTGCCGGTCAAGTCCACCGATACTGCAGAACAGTACGCTCAGTTGTATATCAAGGAAGTGGTCAGGCTTCATGGTACTCCAGTTTCTATTATCTCAGACCGAGGAGCCCAGTTCACGGCTAATTTTTGGAGGAAATTTCAGCAAGGTTTGGGTACTCAGGTAAATCTCAGCACAGCTTTCCATCTGCAGACTTCAGGTAGAGCGGACTATTCAGACGCTTGAAGATATGTTACGGGATTGTGTGTTGGACTTCAAGGGTAGTTGGGATGATCATTTACCACTTATCAAATTTGCTTACAATAACATCTTTCACGCTAGTATTCAGATGGCCCCATTTGAAGCATTGTACGGAAGGAGGTGTAGATCTCTGATTGGGTGGTTCGAGGTTGATGAAGCAGAATTGTTTGGGCCAGATCTTGTGCACCAGGCATTGGAAAAAGTCAGAGTCATTCGGGAGAGGATGAAAACCGCTCAGAGCTGTCAAAAATACTATGCGGACGTTCGTCGAAGAGAATTGGAATTCCAAGTTGATGATTGGGTATTCTTGAAAGTATCTCCCATGAAGGGAGTGATGCGGTTTGGGAAGAAAGGGAAATTGAGCCCAAGGTATGTCGGGCCATATCGGATTGCTCAAAGGATAGGACAAGTGGCTTATAGGTTGGAATTACCCCATGAATTGTCATTAGTGCACCCGGTGTTTCACGTGTCCATGTTGAAGAAAGTGGTTGGAGATCCATCAGCCATCGTGCCAGTTGAGACTATTGAGGTTAATGAAGGACTATCGCATGAAGAGGTTCCGGTTGCTATTCTTGATAGGTAAGTCCGTAGATTGAGGAACAAAGAAATTGCTTTAGTTAAAGTATTGTGGCAAAGTCAGCACATTAAGGAAGCCACGTGGGAAGCGGAGAATGAGATGAAAGAAAAATATCCCCATCTGTTTGAATAAGTCTAGTAGTGATCGTCAGACCTGTCATCTCTAGGCAAATTATATTTTATGTCCGGTTTTGTGCAAAAGCACCCCATCTTCCCCTAATTGCTTTATTGTTATAATCTCCCAATGTGTGCTAAAACTGAACCCACTATTCCATTTGGGTAGAGTGTAACCCTTGGGGTAAATGAAAGTTTTGTGGAACGTATGTGTTAGGAAAATGATTAATAGTAGTATAGGTTGGTAATGATTAATTGAAATGAATACAATGTATTGAGGTGATTGGGTTGTACGAGACTCATTAAAGCGACCCAGTCATGTGCAAAAATGTGAATCATGTGCAAATTTGTGGTGTGAGAAGAAAGGACTATGTGTAGTTGACAAAATGATTGAATAATTGCCAATTGTTGAGGTAATAACGTTGTGTGTGAGTTATTGGGTGATTTAAAACTGTGTAATGGTGCTTGGAAATGTGTTTCGGGGGCTCTCTGGCAGGTAGATAGGTCTAATTACAAAGGGAACTCTGGCAAATTTTTTCTGAAATATTGGAGTTAGTGAAAATCTGGAATTTTGCATATCATGATTTCAAAACTAAATGATTTCCAAAACCCTCATTTGAGGACGAATGATTTTTAAGGGGGGGGGGGGAGGATGTAAAGACCCGTAAAATTTTCTTGTTTAAAAATAATGCCCGAGTGAGTCCCCGAGTTGTTGTTATTGTGGAAAATTTTAAAACAGACCTAAACTGAGAAAAAAGTACCCCAAGACTTAAAGAATATAATTTTCCAGAAAGTAGGTATTATGCGACGCACTATGCGATCGCACAGCGTGTATGTGAACCGCATAATGGTCGTATACCTAGGCAGAATGCTGCCCCATTTGAAGTCAACTATGCGGTCCAGTATGCAATCGCATAACGTGTATGCGGACCGCACAATTGGTCGCATACCTGGGCAGTGTGTTCTGGACTTTTGGCCCGTCTTGAGGGCCATTGTGCGGTCAGAACTGCGAACCGCATGTCAGGAATGCGATCGCATTCCTGACCGCATTCTTGTGTCGGGCCCTATTTTTCTAATTTTTAAAACCCGAGCCCAGTTCATTAAAACACCCCTCCCCTTCATTTTTAACCATTTTCTGAACAAAATTAGAGAGAGGGGAGAGAGAGTTCTTGAGAGAGAAATCTTCATCTTTACCAATTGGAATTTCAAAGTCACCCAGGCCTGGAAATTTCGGGTAATCATCTCGTTCTTCATTCTAACAGGTAAGAATCCCCAAGCCCTTTTCATTAGTTTTATGATTTTAAACAAAATGGGACTCTCATGAATTTATTCTTGAAAATATAAGTTTATACCTCGCATGCATGACCATTAATGTCCATAATCTAGTAAGAGGAAGCGGGTTGGGCTAAAGTTCAAAAATAAGGGGTTGGCAATCTAAAGGGGGAGTCACATAGCAGTTGATAAATGCTTAAAAAGGGGTTCATATTGCATGCATGGTTTCCAATTCTGAGTTGAATATGTTTAACTATGAACTTGATTGACGGTACTAGTCGGTCCGGTGATTTGTGAATAGAAGTTGAAAAGGGATTTCAACCTCAGGTATGTATGGCTAACTTTAACCTTCGTAGAATCCCCTTGTTGGATCCGGGTATTTGGTATGTTCACGTTGTTTGGAATTATGTGAATTGACTGTTCAAACATTTTAAGACGTGAGGCTTTATTCTCTTATTCTTCCTGGTTGATTGTCATGCTACTGTGCTGTATGAAGTTGTAAAAGGTCTTTGATGTGTAATGAACGAAAGATTGATAATGTGCTCAAATGTAGAAATGTGTAAAATAGTTGAAAGCCATATGTGAAAAGTAATGAAAAGAAAGAGTATTGTGAAACAATGTAACTGAATTGAGCGAATATGGCAGCACCGTGTTCATGAAATTTCTACTTGATAGATGTTATGATGCCTCTGGCCCAAATAAATAAGTCGTTGATATGAATTTTTATTCCTTGATTTGGTGATTCTTGTGATGAAATTGTTTGTGATTGTGCTGTGAATTAAAATTGTCAGGCGAGGTCGGGTTGCGCGCCGCAACACGAAGTAATAAGGTTGATGGGTTGTGGTGATAAGGGTGGCCGGGTAATAAGGATGAAATGTGATCGTCATCACTACTGAAATGAAAATTTATGAGCTCTTGAATATGATGATGTTGAAAGGGAAAAAGGAGAGATTTGGTTGTTTCCTTCCATGTGCATTGATTAATTGGTTCTATTGTGTTCCTTAATTATGTATTGCTTGATTGTACTTGGGATAAAGTTTGTTTATACATACTAGTACTATTCCATAGTACTAACGTCCTTTTTGCTAGGGGCGCTACATATTTTATATGGATGTAGGTGGCTCCATAGCAGGTTGCTCAGCTCACTGTTAGTGGTGCCTTCTCCTCATCCTTTTCAGCTGTACCGGTGAGCCCCACTTCCTCTCGGGGCCATGTGTAGTTCATAACATCTCCTTTTGAGTATATTATGTATTGTAAGGTATAGCTGGGGCCTTGTTTCCGACAAGTATTGTATAAACTCCTAGTACTCTTAGAGGCTCCGTAGACACAATGTGGGTTCATATGTATATTTTGGGTAGTGGTTGTATTTGCTCGTAATCGTGGTCTGTATTGGGAAGTGTTGTATCTATTATGTATGTTTTGGGAAATCTGGTATAATAATGTAAAAATGAGGAAGAATTGGATTTATTGTGGTAATCACACGCTTTTAATCTTATCTCACTGCTTCACATAAATAATGGATGACGTAAATACGGGGAAGCGCGTTGGGTAGGAAGGGCAAATCTGGTTCGCTTGACTGGGGTCACCCGGTTGAGTGCCGGTCGTGTCCCTCAATTTTGGGGCGTGACATGTGATCAGCGGACAAATGTTGAGGCTGGAACCCCCATCAATTAAGATCCTTGTAATGAAGGGGTCCTCACATTGCACAGTGTTATGCAGCGCTCTATTATTCCCTAACCCCTCAGGGGGAAACTCGTCTTCACGGAAAGTAATCTTGTGGCTTTCCAGAACCTGTCCCACCATGTTTGCCATCTTCCCGCTGGTGATATTGTCTGGTATTTATGCCTCACTCAGCGCTCTCAGCAAGGCGCTCCTGTGCGTCTCAGAATTCTGTAATAGAGAGAGGATAGATATCTGAGTTGGTGTCTTGTTCAGCTGGTCGAGGATTGAGTACTCTTTGGCTTGGATCTTTCTCCAATGATTGTCTGAACCTGTCTCAATGGTGGGAGGACGGTTGGCGGCCTTCTTGCTAGATTCGGCCAAATGTTCAGGGGTATAAACTCTGCCAGTTCTGGTCATACCCTGTGCAGTAATGGCTTCCTCAGACTTGCTTTTACCCTTTCTCCTTGCTTCAATTGTGTAGTCCCATGGGATGGAGTTTGATTGAAAGGGTGGTGTTGTTGACATTGCCACTGGAATAGGTGTGGTCATCCTCATTCCCACCGGAGTATATGTTATAGGAGGTCAGACTGCTACTTCGAGTGGCCGTACAAACTCAACTTTGATCGGCACTGAGGCCTTTTCCTTTGCGGGCGGTCTCGATCCAAACTCGAGTGGAATGGACATGTGTACCTCAGCATCCTCGGATGGCTGCATCTGAACCACAGTTGGGTTGAGAGTAATTGCGGGCTTCTTTGGATCACCCTCTACAATTAGCCCAATTGATCCCTTAGGATCCCAATCATCATCTACTTCAATCATATGGACACCACCTTTATAGTCTGGCAGCGGATTATTGCGAACATTAGGAGCAGGGTCCTTGGCTACAACGATCTTGTTGTCTATGAGGGTTTGTATCTTATCATTCAAGGAACGACATTCCTCGATGGTGTGTCCCTTCATGTCGGAGTGGTAAGCACATGCTTTGTTTGGGTTGATCCATTGAGAAGGGTTCTCAGGGGTGGCAGCAGGAATGAGTGTGACATAACCGGCGGTTTTGAGTCTTTCAAATAGTTGATCAATGGGCTCGGCTAGTGCAGTATACTATTTTGGAGGGCGACGGTCGAGGTTAGGGCGAGGTCTTGGGAAGTTTTGGCGAGTAGGTGGTGATTGGTAGTGAGAAGCTTGGGAATTGTAGGCATTGTAAACTGGGGCTGGTTGGGAGTATCTGGGCGAGGTAGGCTGATATGTGGGTGGTGGAGTTTGATATGCGGGTGAGGGTGTTTGGTATTGAGGTGAAGGTGCTTGGTAACTTGGAGCTGGTTGGTATGTGAATGAGGGTGTTGGATATACTTGGTACTTGGGCGGGGACTTGGCTTGTTGTGCAACCATCACGGCTCCCACATCGTTATTTCTGGACACAGTACCAGAATTTAGAGCTTTATTAGTATCCTATAAAGCTTCAAAGTTGGTAACCATACCGCTTTTGATACCTTCTTCAATTCTCTCTCCCAATTTGATGATGTCAGAGAACTTGTGACCTTGGCTCATCATCCGCCGCTCGTAATATTGAGGATCCTGAGCTCATACAAAGAATTTCTTCATTTGTTCCTCTTCTAAGGCTAGCCTAACCTTGGAAGCTTCTGACCTCCAACGAGTAGCATACTCGCGAAAGGTCTTCATTGGTTTCTTCTTTAAATTCTAGATGTAGAATACATCCGGAGCATTCTCGATGTTGAACCTGAATCGATCCATGAAGTCTATTGCCATGCTTACCCCATTAGTCCATTTCTTTGGATCCTGGCCGATGTACCAGGACAGTGCATCTCCTTTCAAACTTCTCATGAAGAGTTTCATGCGAATTCTTTCATTTTTTCTCACGCCAACCAATTTGTCACAGTAAGTTCTCAAATGGACTCTTGGATCACCAGTACCATCAAACATCTCGAACTTAGGAGGTTTGTACCCCTCGGGCAGTTTGACATCAGGCTGTATGCAAAGATCTTCATAGTTCAGCCCCTCAATCCCTCTAACTCCTTCGACGCCCTGAACTCGATTGGTCAACTTCTTGAGTTCCTCGGCCAAATTCCTGATGAGCCTATCCTTCTCGTCAAACTCAGGGGTATGTGGTGTGGAATGAGCCACGGTTTCCACATAAATGGGATTATTGTAGGCCTGGAAGTGGTCTTTTGTCTGATCCTGGAGAGGTGGAGTGTTATGGTGACAGGCATTGCATTGTGCTGGCGGGACTTGGTCTTTGGGGTGANTTCTCTAGTGGAGACATACCCTCTTGTAGAACCTAAATACCCCGACCATCATCGATCTCAACCTGTTCATCCCTATTGTCTTTTCTGACGCCGCTTGCCTCTGCCATCTTAGTTTTAACCTTTCCTTTTCCTTTGGGAGGACTAGGAGGAGGAGTAGGAGGAGGGACCATTGATCTTGTGCGGTAGGTGGATGATGCCAGAATGCACGAACCAACCTTTGGGGAGGGGAATAATAAATAAAGAAAACAAAAAAAATGAAAACGTAATGAAGTTAGTGAGGATCATAAAAAAAATATTGCAGTATTTAAACACATTAAGGCGGAAATGTAAAGCGTGTCCTAAGTTAGGGACCTCTTTGTGCCCGAGGTAGGCCTAGCGACAAACTGATTTGGACAGCTTAAGATGCTAAATGCCTCATTTTATTGATAATAAAATAGACAAATCCAACACGACTCTAAGAATGCGAAAAATATAAAATGTCACTAATGGCCATGTGCCTTATTACATCAGAAGGAAAAGTAAAGACAATCCTATCTACTTGGTGCCAGAAGGACCTTCCCCAGACTCGGCATATCTGCTCGCCTTGATCAGTGTCCCCATCTCGCGGAGTCCCAGCAGCAAGTAGGTCCTGGCTAGAATTCCTCCTTCGGCTCCCTCGGCCTTCTGACATGTCTCGATCCTCCTGATGAACTTCTCCTCTAAGTCGACTATGCCTCGCTCCAAGTGTGGTAGCCTCTGGGTGGAGGTGATGGCCATGTCTTTCCATTCCTCTATCAGTTTCTTGTTGGCCTTGTGTATTTTGTGATGATCTTCTTCACAATCACGGAGCCTCTTGCGCAACTGGTTGAGTCTAGTCGTTGCCTCGGCCTTCTCATCTATGACCCTGTGACCTTGATCAAACCCTGGATCGATACTTCAACCCTAGTTATCTTCCAACCATCCCAAATAATAAGGAGAGTAACCAGCATGATACCTGTCGGGTTCAATAGTGTCCTTTTCTAACTGGATCTTTCAGTGCCACAAATGCTGAGCTTGGCACTTATGAGGGATGCCGTCGTTTTGGAAATCGGCCCTGAGATGACTCATCTTCTCGACCCTTGGTACAACTTGCTTCCTTCTTGCCTGCCTTATGAACCGGATCGGGACGTAAGGATACGTCCCTCTTAGACCAATCAATATCATAAATAGGGTGTCTCGAGTTCGGATGATGAACTCGTCGGTTGGGAACCACTCAAACATCCACTGAATCTGTTCCTCAGTCAAGTTTCCTAGCAACTCGGCCAATCCATTGGCGTTTTCCGACTGAGCAAACATGTCAGGGATGTAGTTCATACGCTTTGGATGATGGAAAGCAATATGATCATCCCAAATTCTCCTATGGATGTCCTAACGGTAGTCGCCTTTTTGCAAATGCTCAGTGAGCCACAGTTGGAGTAACATATTGCAACCCTCGAAATGCTTTGCCCCTCGTTGACACTTTTCCAAGAATCGGTACATGTCAACAATGATCATTGGAACGATACTAAAGTCCTGCCTGTCAATCCCTTCCATCAGAGTACTTGGTAACCATAGCCAACCTGGTGAGGATTCTTTCTTTCTTTATCGGGAACACCATCAAACTCAAGAAGCATATTATAAAGACGAATACCCGGTGGTGAATGTGCCCCAGAGAAGTAAGGGCGAACTCTTCCTAATAAGTGCGGTAAGACTAGCTACGACCATACCTCTCATACAAATAGTCAAAGGGGATGTACGAGTCTTCCAAGCAGACCAAGTCTGGATTTTCTTTAGTCCCATCATCTTGAGAAAACCTCGGCCTGTACGGTTTTCAAGCATCAATAACCCTAGAGACTCCCTAGCTAAACCAGCTAACCGTCCAATTTCCTCTAGCAATGGTGTTATCTCATTGTTTCCAAAGCGAAAGACCGACCGATCACAATCCCAGAACAGGGTAGCATCTTCTATCATCATGTTGTTAAGCTGAATGTCCAGAAGAGAGGGCAGGTTGCCCAAGTGTTTTCTGACGACTATTTTGTCACTGGAGTGAAGATCCTCCCACCAGTTTAGTAGTTTGTGGTGGATATTAGTGACCATGCTGAATCTAGGGACTTCGTTCCTTATTTCTGCAAAACAAACAGGTTAGGCCCTTACCCCCACTGGACTCGACTATTTAACATCAATAATTAGCATGAGCATTTAGTTCTCCAAATAAATGCACAGAACGTGAAGGCGTCCGTTTGGGTTCCAGGGAAACCCAATGGACTTTGGACAAGGCTATATTAAAGGATGTTGCACGGACAACACATTAGCCTGGCTAGGTTTGACCATGATGCATGCAACATACAATAGAGTAAGGTTTCTATGGGGTTTTAGACCGGTACCCTTGAGCGGACAACTCAAGAGGGGAAGGCACGGAACTATCGACTGCACCGCTGATCGACTAGTTTTACCGTAAATACGCCTTTCCGAATTTAGGGGTAGTAATATTAGAATAGTGCAACCACTCATTGTAAGCGTTGCTATAGGATTTTTGTTTGGCAAGAGTGGAATATGAATGCAGAGTATGATATGCAATAAATAAAATTTAAACAAGTAGGCATGTATTTTCACATTGAGGAAAGCGGTAAAGAAAGGAAACACGAAAGTTATAATTGAAAGAAGTTACAAAGAAAACATGAAGTTACGTCAGTTTTGTTTAGGCGAAATAAATACTTGCGGATTAAACAGTTAACAACATATAACGGGGAATAGGAAAGGGTATAAAAATTTAAACAAAAATTGAAAGGTCCAAATTCACAAGACAACTTGTAATGGTGTAGGCCTAGGGAATCTCCCCAGCAGAGTCGCCATGCAGTCCCGACCCCCCTTTTCTCCTTGCATGGGTCAGGTGCAGAGAGATCGGGTTTATGACATTCTAGAGAACTCCTTAAAGGAAGAGGTTTAAGGAAGAGTCGCCACCTAACGATTTTGTGATGCGTTAGGGCACCTAGAGTAGATAACTCATGAACTAGTTTGCATTACCAGAGATTGGATAAGGGCTTGAAGTTATCCTAAAAGGAAGGTGTTAGGCACCCCTCAAGATCCACAACTGTGGGTCCCAACCAAGAAGTTTTGTGAATTTGGACGGTAAACAAATAGCAAGTAAGGTTCATATAAGAGGGGATTTCAAACAAGTATGAAAATCTTTAAAGGTTTTGGGAAACATCAGAGTAAAAACATTTGAAAAGAATTGTCCTAGGTTTAAAGTAATACGGATCACATCAATGCAATACCCGGTAATTATTCCTCGAAGAGGGGCTACACATGGTATTAGCGCACCGGTCATCATATCCGTATTCTACCCTTCCCACCCCGTAGAGGTTATTTAAAGAAGCGCGTGCTGGTCACGACAGCTTACTGCATGCTATTACCCGTCCCATTCTATAAGTCCTGGAGGGTGTTTAGGACTACTAATCCTACAAGGTGGGTACTAGGATGAACCCTTAAGTTCTAAAGGATAAACTCTAGGCAACAGTAGAAAACAGTTAGGACTTGCACATAAAGGATTCACATAGGCAGTTAGGGGGCTCATATATCCCTCCACAAATAAGACAAGTAAAATAGCACGTATCAAACACAACAAAGGTCTCAAAGTCAGAACTTAAAGCAGGAAATTTGAGTGTGAAAACAACAGGTTTCAATGAGCTTTTAGCAAAGGGAATATTTTGAAAATAACTCAGTAATAAAGCAGGAATAAAGCAGAGTAGTTTGAAGATAGAACATGATTAAAAATAAACAGAGAGGAAAGGAGTGACTGATTTTGGAAATCTAGTAGTTCAAAAACAGAGCAGGAGTCAGCAGTTTAAATGAATTTTAGTAAAAAGTGAATGAATAATTTCAGAAACCAGTAATTTTGAAAGCAGAGCAGGGACTTTAAATAACAGAGTGATTTGTATGTATTTCGGAAAAAAAAGGGTGAATGTTTTTTTTTTAAAATTCAGTAATTTATAGGCAAAGCATGAGTTGAGGATGGTAACAAACAACAAAGTGTTAAGGGTTTCAGAAAAGAACTGATTGGTTTTAAAGACCACCTTTTAATACAGGAAAGACATAAAACAATTATTTTGGTTTTAATAAGTAATAGGCCTAAGGTTCTCCTAGGCGTCCGTATATATACTGATTATGCACACATTGATTATGAGTCCTGAAGCATGATTTCTAGATGCAAATGCAGAAGCAGTATCATTACGCCATATTTTATTATAGTTATTAGCTGTGAGTAGGATTTCTAAAATAAACAAGAGAATAGCAGAGATGCTGAAGTAAACAACCTAAACATGGTTTCTAATGCATGGTATGCATGTCTTAAGCATGATACTATTGCACACATAGGTAAATAAATCCTATAGTCATGATTTCTACCCATAACTATCTAAGCATGCATAATCCCCTCCCATAATTACTATCCAGCCCCAAATATTTATTTATAGATTATTACAAACCAGGGATAATAAATTACGTTACTGAAAGGAAAATAAGAAGCTACTTCTATAGGGAGCCTTTAATCAGGCCCATATCTCCCAACCTTAATCCTTTCGAGTTTCACAGCCTTTCATGGTCTGGGTGCGACAAAGCTCCCTAGGGCCCCAATGAGTCCATAGCCAATACCATCACCCAAACATAGTTACCAAAGTTGAGCAAGTGCAGTATGGAATTACCAGCCTTGTGTGTCAGAGTTCAATGGGTACTCAGAGGTACCCAAGGCAGTGCTCACACGAAGGGGGTAGAACCTAAATTTCTACGAGTAGTGAGATGTTCTAGAAGAAGAGAAAAGTTTGTAGTTAAACAGAGTTTACAAAAAAACTGGAGAGTTGTTTTGAAAGATTAGCTTTTGAAAAACAACAGAAGTATTAATCACAAAAAAAAAGTTCAACAGTGTAGAGTTGCACACAAGGATAATGGGGTAAGGGGACAAGTAGGTCACATAATAACAAAGGAGATCCATAGACTTAAGCATTTCATTTAAGCATAGTTACACAAATCAAAGAGGTTCAGGGGACCAAGAAATGGACAAGTTTAGACATGATAATAGACAACAACAGAATACAGTTATAACTGGTAAAATTAGGAGTACACAATAGTCATATGAGCACCACTGACTCAGCATGTAAGTCAGAAAGAGATAAATCATGATGGGTACTAACAGATAAATAGAAGATTAAATTTCATGTTGAGTAGAAGCATAAGTAGAAGAAAATCAGGAAGATAACAAACTGAAACAATAATAAGCATATTTGTTTCAGACTTGTAAATTAATTAGAACATACCAGTGATGAGAGAGCAAAGCAGAATGCAAAAAGCAAAGTGAGAGTACAATGTTATCCTTGGCTTACAGTCGGCTAACAATAGACAGGAGCAGAGAGAACAATAATAGAGTAAAGAGAAAAGAGAGAGTTCTAGCACAAGAGGGAGAGCAGAGAGAATAGTATTGATGTATGTCCTGTAAGGAGAGAAGGCGTGTCTTATATATAGTCGAAAACCAAGTAATAACATAGGCAAAGAGTAGTAATTTAGCATAATTACAGGAATAATTGTTTAGTCAAAATCAATCACTGTCAATCAAGGACCTGGACTCCCTTTAATTAGGGAGTCAAGCTCAAACGATGCAAATCATGGCCAAATAAGGAAAATGAATCAGATTAAGACTGATTATGTTACTACATGACATGGGAATCACATAGTATATAATAAAATCCAAATATATAGTATTAATTAAGGAAAGTTGAACTGACATTTATTTATAAAGTAAAGCAGAGTATTAGTTTTGAAAAAATTAATTGAAAGAATCTCGGATGTAATCACAATTGCAGGGAATCCCATGTAATTAAGGAAAGTATCACATGAATACGGAAAGAATTCAAAATCTGGTACAGAATTACAGAGGGAATACACAAGATCATCTATTCATGGGAAGCATCACAGGATTGGGGATTTTTACACAAAAATCAGTATAAAATCAAATAGGTAAAAACCAATAAGGTAAATAGTCGGAGCTATTAAACATTTAAACAACAGTCACAGGTCAACATAAAGAGATACTCATAGAACAACAGAAAATTAGAGGTCATAGAAATTAATTAAAGCCAGAGTTTTAAAGGACACACGAATAGTCTTGTAAACACAAATACACATAACAAGGTCAACCTAGAAAATCTAGGGTTTCAACAATAACAGTCCAGACAACAGGAAATCATGAGATACTCGTTTAAACACAGGGAACCAATGTCAATCAAAGGAAAATATCACAAATTTTAAGGAAAACTAGGAATCAGTAAAAAATACCAACAAAGCACTAATCACAGAGATTCAAAATAGTAAAATGATACTAGAAGAACACATAGCAAACATCAGAATCCCTAATCACTTAATTAGGGATTCGTATAAAAAAATAGAAGATAATTAAAGGAATCAGTCAGACAAGCATGGTTTAGGCAGAGACGACAAGGAATCAGAAACCCTAACATCGTTTAGAGCAAGAAATCACGAGCACACATACAATATACACGCAAGCACAATAGTCATGCTAGAACAAGTTAACAATATTGCAAAAAATACTCGGACTCATAGATTGAACCCAGAAATTTAGGGGTTTTAACAAAAATGACTCAAACAAAAGGAGAATGGTTCCAATAATGCTCAAACATAATGAAATAATACTATGAAATTAGAAAGAAACTATTTTTGTAAAGGATTTTAAAACCTTAGTTATAAAAAGATGAGAAATCATTTAGGAAACTGAGAGATTTTTAAGGAAAACAAGAAAAGAACTAGCAATATAGTCTAAATAGATCGGAAGGTTCAAAATTAGGGTTTCATAAGAATTCAGAGAAAGTAGAAGAACCTGCCGTGAAACTCAGAATAGTGGTGGTTATAGCATAATCGTGTCAAAACCCCACCGAAGAAAGGTCAGAAACAACCCAAGCATGAGCTCCAGTAACCGTTTGGCATGGTCGAAACCCCTTAGAGGTCTCAGAGATGAGATGAACTGGAGAAAATGAGGCATCAAGGCGGCTGGTAGTCGAAAGGACGGTGGTCGGAGGTGGCCGAAGAGGAGATAAGCTTCATCGGGGAAGGAGGTGAACCAGAAGGTTCTAGAGAGAAGGGAGAGGGAAAGACCATAATAGAGAGAGTTGGTCTTGAGAGAATGAGAGGGGTCAGGGGGTCGCTTGGGGTTAATTATGGTAAGCTTTGATCTGGGCCGTTGATTTGAATTAATCAATGGCTCAGATTGAAGCAGGGATTGGGTCGGGTAGATTTTAGGGATTGGGCTTGACAATTGGGCTGGTTACATGGGTTGGGTATTGGATTAATAAAATCAGGTGGTGTTGGGTTGAAATGTGGCTAGGATTTAAATAAAATGTGGCTAGTCGTTAAATACCCATAAAAATAGATAATTAATTAAAATAGCTAATAATTTTATAAGAAAAATGAAATTAAGTTTAAATAGGTAAAATTACAGTAATTAACTAATATTAAGTGCAAAAGATGCATGAGTTTCACATTAAAATAATGTAACATGTCCAATTGGGCTACAATTGTAAAATTATTGTAATTTAAATTAAATAAGACCCAATTGGGTAATTTGTGAAATAACTGAGTTTCACTAGATAAAAACTGATTATAAATAATATGCTGAGCAGGGAAATATTTTAAAAATTATTTCTAGCATAATTTATGAATTATTTAAATATGAAATAGTAAAATAAACAGGAAAATAATTTAATAAAAATATGGAAAAATAGGAAAAAGCACTCATTATTACAAAGAGTAATTTTGAGGGCTTATATGCAAGTTTGAAAATAATTTGAGGAAAAATTGGGTATCAACAGCAGCCAGAGCAGCCACACGAGCTGCTACAAAGGAGCCACTAGTAGCTCCAGTGGGAAGGCAAGCACCTGAGATGCCTGTTGCTGCCCGATCCCTCTAGGAGACTCTTGCCCATCATTCACAATACCACCGTACTTTTACACTGAGTCCGATCACGGCCCGATCGGCTAGGCCGCCTCATTTGAGACACCAACCACAATTACAATTTTAATTACAATTTCCAGCACAATCACCACCATGTGTGTGGGGTGGCGTCCGATCATGGACTGATCGGCTAGGCCGTCTCGCCCAAGACGTTACCTTTTCTATCAATCATCTCACTTCATAGTTCTTTCACATCTATTCAAGTCATCGGCTCTAGTGGCCACAATTATAAAATCATTCTTGGAACTTTTCCGAATTTCATATTTCATGCTCCGCTTTTTCATTTTCACACATCATCATCATTATTGAAAACAAGACTTTTTGATTCAAGACCTTTAGGTACACATGAGAACAATTAAGAGTCTTAGACATATAGAGATTTTTCACATAATCTAGCATTATAGCCTCCATTCAAACTTGACTTGAAGTCGTAACAGTTATAACACACAGCCCCTACTTTGAATATATCCTCAAATGATAAAATAGCATGATAAAAGCATTTGGAACACATGTTGAACACGTATATTTCAACAAAAGGTTACTCGGTATAACCAATTTCGTAATGATCAACTCGGGTCTTACATAACTTACATGAATACCGTGGAATTCAATTCTAAGGAAGGGGTTTAGCCAACATACCTCAATTGAGCTTCCTTAAACTCTAAAATGTTCCAGAATTTTTAGCAACTTCAGTCTATTTTAGAAATATAACAAGTTGAACCAAAATTAGGAATATGATCATGACTCTAACTCATTTGAGTATTTTATCAAACACTAGGTGTGCATTAATGTTTAAGGTCCTTTTATGAAAGATTCCACCATCCCCCAACCCACTCTTTACCATTTTTAGCTTTTAATCTTTTCTACACCCTTTGATAGCACATGCATTCAAGATAAACAACTCCCATACCCAAGATTTGGCTTGCTAATTACTCATTTTTAGTTAATTTTGGAAATTAAGGACTAGGGTGTAGAATCTTATATCTTGGATGAAGACTTAGTGATTTTTCCTTGTTAATCTTCAAAGATTTGAGCAAGAATTGATGGACAATTGGTTGAAGATCACTCTCCGACTCTAAGTACTCTCTCCCACTCTAAAAATATCAGATTGTTTGCTTAGAAATGGTCTATTGCATCTGTTTCAACGAAGTAGGGTCGGGTTATAAAACCCCAAAAATGAAGCCCTAGAACAGTATCTGTGGTGCAGTCCATGAAATGGGCCGCTAAAAAGGCCCTCCAAAACTGGGCTAGCCTTCCTCACTCTACGGTCGTTATGCGGCTCGCAATCCAGTTATGCAATCAGAGTGCGGCCTGCAAAATGGTTTTGCGGTCTCATAATGGGTGGCGAAAATGACAAAACAAATGGTCCAAATGGATGCCTTACTCTGCGGCTAATCTGCGGCCCGCATGGAGATTATGCAGACGCACAATAGGCCGCAAAAATTCCCAATTCTGCAAAATATTTTCCTTGAAATTCCAATTGCACTGTTCAACCCAAAAAGTATGTACCCTGGCAAGCTCACCGCAAAGAATTTTTACTATCATTAACACATACTCCTACCCCGGCACCACGAAACCCTGGTTTTTAGGAAAAAGCTTACGGGGCCTTATAGTTGAGAAGGGTGTGATGCGTATTTGATATATGTGAGGGACGTTAGTGTTGATACTCCTACTATTGAGGCAGTTCCAATAGTGAGGGATTTTCCTAATAAGTTCTCAACAGATCTTCCGGGCATGCCGTGCGACAGACATATCGACGTTGACATTGATTTGTTACCGGGCACTCAACCCATTTCTATTCCACCCTATCGTATGGCCCCAACATAGTTGAAAGAGTTAAAGAAATAGTTGTAAGTGCTTCTTGATAAGGTACTCATTAGGCCTAGTGTGTCGCCTTGGGGTGCTCCGGTTTTACTTGTAAAGAGAAGGATAATTCTATTTGGATGTGTATTGATTATCGCCAGTTGAACAAGGTTACAGTGAAGAACAAGTATCCATTGCCGCATATTGATGACCTATTTGATCAGCTTTAGGGTGCCAAAGTGCTCTCTAAGATCGACTTGCATTCAGGCTATCATCAATTAAAAATTTGGGAGCCAAATATCCCGAAGACTACTTTCAGGACTCAGTGTGGTCATTACGACTTCCTTGTGATGTCTTTTGGGCTGAGCAACGCCGCAAAAATATTCATGCACTTGATGAACTGTGTATTCAAGACCAATATTGACTCTTTAGTCATTGTGTTTATTGACAACATTCCGGTATACTCCTGGAGCTGGGAGGATCATGAGAAACACTTGAGGGCTGTGCTTCAGACCTTAAGAGAAAAGATGTTATATACATGTAATGACCCGGTCGGTCGTTTCGAGAGTTTAGCCCCGTTTCCCCCATTTTGGCTTCATTATATGTGGTTCAGCTTCATTACGTTGTGTTAGATTGGTTGGGTCGGGTTCGGAGCGATTTTTGGAAAGAAATGAGACACTTAGTCTCTTATCTTGGTTCAATAGTGGAAAAGTCAACCAGAAGTTGACTTATTGGTAAACGACCTTGGATTGCGGATTTTATGGTTCTGATAGCTTCGTTAGGTAATTTAGGACTTAGGAGTGTGTTCAGAATTAATTTTTGATGTCCGGTGTAGAATTAGGCTTGAATTGGCGAAAGTTAATTTTTGGCAATTTTTGGCTGGCAGGGGAAAATAGGCTATCAAGATCAGAATGGAATTCCGAATGTTGGAGTAGGTTTGTAATGTCATTTTGGATATATGTGCAAATTTTTCAGATCAATCGGATGTGTTTTGGATGGTTTAGGGATTATTGGCAAAATTTAGAAGTTTCAAAGTTCATAGGCTTGAATTTGATGTGATTTTGGTGTTTTTGTGTTGTTTTTGGTGTTTGGAAGGCTCGACTAAGTTCGAATGAGGTTATGGGATGTCTTGGTATGTTTGGTTGGGGCCCCGAGAGGCTCGGGATTGATTTCAGATGGTTAACGTAGGGTTGGACTTAGGAAATTGCAACAAAATTGTTGCTGGTGTCTTTTTGTTGGTGTGGCCTCACCTGCGGATGGGAGCTGTAGGTGCGCAGGTTATTGCACAGGTGCGAGAAGAGGATATGCTGGAGGAAGCCGCAGGTGCGGAAAAGGACTCGCAGGTGCGGAGTTTGGACATTTAGTGGGATTTCGCAGGTGCGCACCTGGGACCGCAGGTGCGAAAAAATGGTCCGCAAGTGCGGATTAACTGGACATAAAGTATAAAAATTTTGGGCATTTCTGCCATTTTTGCATGCGGATTGATCTAGTTTAGGAGAAAATAGAAGGAGGAATTCGAGAGTCTTCAATGGAGGTAAGTTTCCCGGATTAAAAAATCGTTTCTATGTTATTTGTGACGTATTAGGCTTGGGATTTGAGGAATTAAAGTAGAAAAGTTGGGAAAAATGGGAGGAAAAAAATTTGGAAGTTCTTTTGGTAATTTGAGTGGGCAATTATGGTCCGATTTTGATGTTCTTGGTATGTACGGACTCGTGGGAGGATAAGGATTCTTGTGATGTAATTTTATCGGATTTCGAGACGTGGGCCCGAGGCTCGGATTTGGCCGAATTTCGAGAATTGTGTTAAAATTTATATCTTTCGATTGGGATTTGTTCCATTAGCTTATATTGAGGATGTTAATCTGATTTTGGTTAGATTCAGAGCAGTTGGGAGCCAATTCGAGGGACAAGCGCATCGCGGAGTAGCTTTTGGGCTATTTTGAGGTAACTAACGATTGTAACTCTAAACCTGAGGGTATGACACCCCGGTATTAGATATTGTCATGGTAAATAAGGTGAGGCACATGCTAGGTGACGAACGTGGAGGCGTGCACCGATAGGGATTGTGACTTGGTCTGTCCCGTAGCGACTATTAAGCCGCGTATTCGATTTGAAACCTTATGATATCCTGTATTTTAGAAATTTACACTTGTCTATGGGCTGTGAGCCATGTTTAGGGCCTTGTGCCGACCTGTTTAGACCCTCAGAGGTACTTTTACACTATTCTTACACTATCCTGATAGAACAATTGTGAACTCAGTCATGTTTTCTACTTGTTGTTATTTTCACTGTTATCACATGGTTTTGAAACCCTGAGAAGTAATTTGGGGTGAGTCCCGTGAGTTGAGATGAATAGCCCGAGTGGCTTGTGAGGATGACTGAGTGAGGCTGAGATCCGAGTATGTGAGGATAGTTATAGATCGGGCTGCACGCCACAACAATATATATGTAATGAGGCCGAGTGCCGAGTATGTGAGGATAGTTATGAATATATATATAATGAGGCCAAGGTCCGAGTATGTGAGGATAATTATGAATATATATGTAATGAGGCCGAGAGCCGAGTATGTGAGGATAGTTATGAATATATATGTAATGAGGCCGATAGCCGAGTATGTGAGGATAGTATTGAATATCTATGTAATGAGGCCAAGGGCCGAGTATGTGAGGATAGTTATGAATATATATGTAATGAGGCCGATAGCCGAGTATGTGAGGATAGTATTGAATATATATGTAATGAGGCCAAGGGCCGAGTATGTGAGGATAGTTATGAATATATATGTAATGAGGCCGATAGCCGAGTATGTGAGGATAGTATTGAATATATATGTAATGAGGCCAAGGGCCGAGTATGTGAGGATAGTTACGGATCGGGCTGCACGCCACAATAAATATATGTTATATATTACATATGGATCGGGATGAATGCCGAATCAATATATACATTATGTATGGATCGGGCTACATGCCGCAACAATATATATACACATTATATGTGGATCGGGTTGCACACTGCAGCAATATACATTATATGTGGATCGGGCTGCATGCCGCAGCAATATATACATCGGATCGGGTTGCACGACGCAACAATATAGCGCTTGGGCTGAAGGAGCCCCTCCAGGTGTCTGTACACCCCTAATGAGCGAAGTCGACTATTATATGGATCGGGATGCACGCCGCAGCGTATGTTATATGGATCGGCACGCCGCAACGTATGTTATATGGATCGGGCTGCACGCCGCAGCAATATATACATACATACATATATATACATACATACATATATATACATACATACATATATATACATACATATATATATATATAAACATATATATACATACATACATACATACATACATACATACATACATACATACATACATACATACATATATATATACATATATACATACATACANTGTATATATATATATATACGTATTGGAGTGGGCTACACGCCACATCAGTTGTTATATGGTACCTGATGAGTGAGATTGGTGAGTGTGAGTATTGACTTATGAGAGTAGAGTCACGAGTGACTGAGAGGCTTTATTGTGCCCGAGGGGCTTATATTTTATGAAACTACTATTTTTTTTCACTCTTCTTTATATTGAGCCTCTGATGATAAATGTTGGATAAATGTTTTTATACGTGATTTTTAAATGGAAACTGGAGTTTTATGAAATTCTCGGAAATGTAAATTATTGACTTGATTTACTTATTTCCATAGCCACTTATTATATGGATTTACATGATTTATAAATTCTTGTCACTACACTCATGTTTTTAGATACTTTGGTTACTTACTGAGTTGGCGTACTCACGTTACTCCCTGCACCTTGTGTGTAGATTCAGGTACTGGGGCTGAGCGATAGTTGAGCTACCCCATTTGGAGCATTGTTCGGAGATTGTGAGGTAGCTGCCCGGTGTTCGCAACCTACTCTTTCTCCTTCCTACTCTATCATTTGTACTTTACTTCCCAAACTTGTTGTAGTAGAGGATTAGTATTAGACTGTATCATCTCTTAGATGCTCATGACGGTTGACTCCGAATGTTGGGACTGTGCTTAGAGGTTCTAATCATTTTTTTATTGTATTTGAAATGCTTAAGAAACAGAATTATTATGAAAATTCGGATATTTGATGTATTTAGTGGAAAATCATTTCATTATTTTTAGTAAATTGGCTAGCCTAGTATCACGAGAGGTGTCATCACAGCCAGTTGTGGTTTGGGGTCGTGACAAGTTAGTATCAGAGCGCTAGGTTACATAGGACTCAACGGTCATGAGCAGGTTTAGTAAACTCTTGCGGATCGGTACGAAGACGTCTGTACTTATCTTCGAGAGGCTGCACAACCCTTAGGAACAATCTCATTTTTCTTGAATTCTTGTGGTGCGAATCCATTTTATTCAGCCAAGAGCGTAACTCTCGAATTCCTTCCATGTATTCGAACGTGCACGAGAGCGCTTGGTATCAACTGTACATCGACGACTTGTGACTTCCATGGATGAGATGTAATTTTGGCGTGTTGGTGATGGGCCAGTTTAGAGGATATGGGGCCAGATTCATTCAGTGGCTTGAGTGCTGAGACTTCGTTGTGTGAGCACATGTATTTGGGGACTTATATGTCCGTTGATGTCTTTATTGACGGTAATTTGTGGCTGGATGACTATGTGGTGAGTGTGATCTGATGGTTAGATGTGTTCAAACTGTGATTTGTGACAAAAGAAGTGGCTGGGAGTGCGGCAAGAACTATTGAGTGTTTGATTTCCGTCTCGATTTGGTATATGGCTTCGAGTTGTGAGTGTATTGGAAGACCTATCATGTTGTTTAGTTGTGGAGCGAAGGGATCTTTCTGTTGAGTTATGAGTTCCTAGTGATGTCTTTTGGGCCAATCATTACCCCAGTAGAGTTCGTGTATTTCATTAACAGTGTATTCCAGCCGTATCAGTGGTCTTTTGTTATTGTATTATTAATGGCATCCTGGCGTACGTATAGACAAGGGTAGCATATTCCTATGTTTCATCATATTTTGCCCATTTTCTGGATATGCCCTGTGAGTCTTCAGTTACATATGTTCATGTGTCGACTCCGGTGGGCGATACTATTGTTGTGGATCGTGTGTATCGATCGTGTGTGATATCTATTGGGGTTCTGGAGACCCGAGTGGACCTATTGTTACTCAGCATTGTCAATTTTGATGTGATATTGGGCATGGATTGATTATCTCCATGTCATATTGTTCTTGATTGTCACACTAAGACCGTGACCTTAGCTATGCCAGGATTTCCGAGGGTTAAGTGGAGAGGCTCTTCTGAGTATGTGCCTAGTAGGGTGATTTCCTACCTGAAGGCTCAGCGTATGGTTGAGAAGGGGTGTTTATCGTACCAAGATTTTTTGAGGGAGGTCAGTGGTGAGACTCCCGCTATTGATTCGGTTCATGTGGTCCGTGAACTTTCAGACGTGTTTCTTGCAGACCTGCCAGGGACATTGATTTTGGTATTGAACTGGTGCCAGGCACTCAACCTATTTCTATTCCACCTTATCATATGGCACCAGCGGAGCTAAAGGATTTATAGGAGCAGCTTCAGGAAATCCTAGATAAGGGGTTCATTCGGCCTAGTGTGTCACCTTGGGGTGCACCAGTGTTTTTTGTGAAGAAGAATGATGGTTCTATGCGCATGTGTATTGATTATTTGCAGCTGAACAGGGTGACGGTGAAGAATAAGTATTCCTTGCCTCGTATTGATGACTTGTTTAATCACTTGCAGGGTGCCAGGGTATTTTTTATTCAAGATTGACTTGCGGTCTGGCTATCATCAGTTGAAGATTTGGGGGCCAGACATCCCGAAGACTACTTTCAGGACTAGATATGGTCATTATGAGTTTCTGGTTATGTCATTCGGGCTGGCCAATGCCCCAGCAGCCTTATGCACTTGATACACAGTTATTCCGGCCTTATCTGGATTCTTTCATCAACATGTTTGTTGACGATATCTTGGTATATTCCCGATCTCGGGAGGATCATGAGCAGCATTTGAGAGTTGTGCTTAAGACCTTGAGGGAGAAGAGATTGTATGCAAAGTTTTTGAAGTGTTAGCTCTGCCATCAACTTCAGGTTCTTATACCACATATTGTGATGCCTCGAGGGTAGGCGTTTTTTGTGTTTAGATGCAGGAGGATGTAGTGATTGTGTGATAGTTATGATCTTCAAAAGTGTAGAGAGAGATATCAGTTTGAGGCTAAGCCGACAGGGGTATCTCCTGCGGGTTGTCTTGGGGTGTATGATCCTTATGTTGTTCGGTAGCAAGTTCTCTTCTACCAGTAAATGATATATGTTGTAATTGGGTTTAGATCGCTTGTGGAAGTTGGCAGGACTATTACAATGGTGAATGAGAGATGTGCAGATGACACCAGCTGTTAGACGGGTTGTGTTATTATGGGAATTATGAGTTATTATTTGTCTTGATCGTTGGCTTTGAGCCAAGTGGGAGAGTCTGTTAATGATAAGTTGATTCCACGATTATGTGCTGTATTGGTTTCAGTTCGAGGTATATTGGTGGATCAGTTATAACGTGCAGAGGTGCAGTCTGGGAATGACTCGAGTAATGGAAATTCTTCGATACAAGTCGTAATGTACCCTATAGGGTAAATAGGTTAAATTGGATGATTGAGTATTAGGTATGTTCTATGTATTCGAGCGGTGGAATTGAGGTCAGATATAGGAATTCGTGCACTTCATGGACTTCGAGACTGAGAGTTCTCATAAACAGGTTATTTTGTGGTAGTGAACTATGAAAACGGGAGCAAAGCTAGTCGAATGTTAGTATGTACCATGATTCAGTCATTCTGAACTTTTCGATAATTTATCTATCTGTTGTGGGTGACCAGAGTTGATTCAAGGTTATTGGTAGACCCGTATGGGTGTGTGTTCTGCACTGAGTCGGAATTGCTGACTCCAAATTTCTATTTTTGAGGAATGTACCATTTGATTGTGATTGAGTTTATTCATGTTTTGGGGTGATCTACGAGCTACCCTTCGGTGTTGCGAGGCATGGTGATTGTTAGTCATATGCACTTACAATGCGAGTTTATTTGGGCTTTATAGAGGGATCTGAGTAAGGTAAGTATTTGGGTATTGCAAGATTGAGGCGTATTGATTATGCACTTTCTGATTCGTATGGCATGGTATCGTCCGGTTTCCCCATGGTTATGGCAATGCACTTTGAGTATTTGATGAATTTCGAATGGTTATTGATTTTGGGCAAGGTGGCTTGTAGTATTTCATGTGGCCCAACGTTTGGATGAGTCCACGCAGTGTAGCGGAGTTATGTAGGGGTATGATCTTTGGTATTGGATTCGTTTGTTTTAATTTTCACGGTGTGTGCCAGGATTTTAGCATGATGTTGTGATGGTAATTGTTAATGACAAGATAGTCCTCCCTCACGAATCTTTCATACAATTTGATTACGTTGGGATGTTTCTATTGAGTGCACGAGTTGCACAGGTTATGGCTCTGAATTGTATCTGTGTGTCATGTAATCAGAGTGGTCATGATGCATGAGAAGAGGTCATTGGGCCTAGAAAGAATATTGTCAGAATTTTCTATTGCATAGTTGGAAGGATAAATATCGGGAGTCGGCTTAGAAATCTGCTATATTTGCTGTTTGGGAAAGGGGAGCTTCATGTCTGACTGATCGGACGAATGGTTGTTAGTTTCTACGTGTTTCTTTCATCATCGACAGTATATGAAAGTGTTAGAGCGATGCATTTATTGATAAGAGGTTATGTACCAGTATTGAGTTGTTCTGAGCAGTTATTGTGGTTAAGAGTTATCACTATAAGTGTTTGATTCATGCGGTGTATTTTCTGATTTCATCTGGGGTGCGTATATGGCTTGATCCAGCATGTTCAGACCTGTTCAGTTTATAGTTGTGGAATTTTGATCTTGTATATTACTTCAGAAGTGGAAATTTGGTTCCAAGGTTTATGGGTCAGGTTGTATTTCGAAATTTAAACTGTGTTGTGCTATTAGACCTATATGGGATAGGGTGACATGGGATCACCCCGGGGTATGTGCATGGCGAGGTTACGCGGAAATTCGATGGTGTTGGAGAACAACCCTTGGCACGTTCGAGGACGAATGTATATTTAAGTAGGGGAGGATGTAACGATCCGGTCAGTCGTTCTGAGAGATTCGCCCCATTTCCCCCGTTTCTACTTTATTATATGTGGTTCAGCTTCATTACACTGTGTTAGATTGGTTGGCTCGGGTTCGGAGCAATTTTTGGAGAGAAATGAGACACTTAGTCTTTCATCTTGGTTCAATAGTGAAAAAGTCAACCAGAAGTTGACTTATTGGTAAATGACCTCGGATTGCGGATTTTATGGTTCAGATAGCTTCGTTAAGTGATTTGGGACTTAAGAGTGTGTTCGGAATGAAGTTTTGATGTCCGGTGTAGAATTAGGCTTGAATTGACGAAAGTTAGTGTTTGGTGATTTTTGGTCGGCAGGGGAAAATAGGCTATCGGGGTCGGAATGGAATTTTGATATTTGGAGCAGGTTCGTAATGTCATTTTGGATATGTGTGCAAATTTTCAGTTCAATCGGATGTGTTTGGATGGTTTCGGCATTATTGGCGGAATTTAGATGTTTCAAACTTCATAGGCTTGAATTTGATGTGATTTTGGTTTTTTTGCGTTGTTTTTGGTCTTTCGAAGGCTCGACTAAGTTCGAATGAGGTTATGGGATGTGTTGGTATGTTTGATTGGGCCCCCGAGGGGTTCGAGATTGATTTCGGATGGTTAACGGAGGTTTGGACTTAGGAAATTGCAGCAAAATTGCTGCTGGTGTCTTTTTGCTGGTGTGGCCACACCTGCGGATGGGCAGCATAGGTGCGATGGGCGTAGGTGCGAAGGTTATTGCGCAGGTGCGAGAAGAGGCCAGGCAGGAGGAAGCCGCAGGTGTGGAAAAGGACTCACAGGTGCGGAGTTTGGACATTTGGTGGGATTTCGCAGGTGCGCACCTGGGACGACAGGTGCGGGTCTGCAGGTGCCAAAAAAATGGTCCGCAGGTGCGGATTAGCTGGACAGAAAGTATAAATGAGTGCCTCAGCAAAATTTTGGGCATTTCTGCCACTTTTGCATGCGGGTTGAGCTAGTTTAGGAGCAAATTGAAGGAGGAATTCGAGAGTCTTCAGTGGAGGTAAGTTTCCCGGATTAAAAAATCGTTTCTATGTTATATTGTGACATATTAGGCTTGGGATTTGAGGAATTAAAGTACAAAAGTTGGGAAAAATGGGAGGAAAAAAATTTGGAAGTTCTTTTGGTAATTTGAGTGGGCAATTGTGGTCTGATTTTGATGTTCTTGGTATGTACGGACTCGTGGGAGGTTAAGGATTTTTTTGATGTAATTTTATCGGATTCCGATACGTGGACCTAGAGCTCAAATTTAGACGAATTTCGAGAATTGTGTTAAAATTTATATCTTTCGATTGGGTTTTGTTCCGTTAGCGTATGTTGATGATGTTAATCTCATTTTGGTCAGATTTGGAGCCGTTGGGAGCCAATTCGAGGGGCAAGCGCATCGCGGAGTAGCTTTTGGGCTGTTTTGAGGTAAGTAACGACTGTAACTCTAAACCTGAGGGTATGACACCCCGATATTTGATATTTTCGTGGTAAATAAGGTGACACACATGCTAGGTGACGAGCGTCGGGGCGTGCACCGATAGGGATTGTGACTTGGTCTGTCCCGTAGCGATTATTAAGTCGCGTATTCGATTTGAAACCTTATGATATCCTGTATTTTAGAAATCTATAATTGTTTATGGGTTGTGAGCCATGATTGGGGCCTTGTGTCGACCTGTTTAGACCCTCACGGGTATTTTCCATGTTTGGGGCCTTGTGCCGACCTGTTTAGACCCTCAGATGTACTTTTACACTATTCTTACACTATCCTGATAGAACAATTGTGAACTAAGTCATGTTTTCTACTTGTTGTTATTTTCACTGTTATCACACGGTTTTGAAACTCTGAGAAGTAATTTGGGCTGAGTCCTATGAGTTGAGATGAATTGCCCGAGTGGCTTGTGAGGATGACTGAGTGAGGCCGAAAGCCGAGTATGTGAGGATAGTTATGGATCGGACTGCACGCCGCAACAATATATATGTAGTGAGGCCGAGAGCCGAGTATGTGAGGATAGTTATGAATATATATGTAATGAGGTCAAGGGCCGAGTATGTGAGGATAGTTATGAATATATATGTAATGAGGCCGAGAGCCGAGTATGTGGGGATAGTTATGAATATATATGTAATGAGGCCAAGGGCCGAGTATGTGAGGATAGTTATGAATATATATGTTATGAGGCCGAGAGACGAGTATGAGAGGATAGTTACGGATCGGGCTGCACGCCGCAACAATATGTATGTTATATATTACATATGGATTGGGCTGCACGCCGCAAGAATATATACAATATGTATGGATCGGGCTGCATGCCACAACAATATATATATACATTGTATGTGGAACGGGTTGCATGCCGCAGCAATATATATTATATATGGATCGGGCGGCACGCCGCAACAATATATACATTGGATCGGGCTGCACTCCACAGCAATATAGCGCTTGGGCTGAAGGAGTCCCTCCAGGAGTCTGTACACCCCTAGTGAGCGCAGTCAACTATTATATGGAACGGGATGCACGCTGCAACGTATGTTATATGGATCGGGCTGCACGCCGCAACAATATATATATATATATATATATATATATATTGGAGCGGGTTGCATGCCGCATCAGTTGTTATATAGTACTTGATGAGTGAGAGTGCTGAGTGTGAGTAGTGAGCATTGACTTATGAGAGTAGAGTCACGAGTGACTGAGAGGCTTTATTGTGAGTGATAGAGGGGCTTATATTTTATGAAACTACTGATTTTCACTCTTCTTTACACCGAATCTCTGATGATAAATGTTGGATAAATGTTTTTATACGAGATTTTTAAATGGAAACTGGAGTTTTATGAAATACTCGAAAATGTAAATTCCTGACTTGATTTACTTATTTCCACAGTCACTTATTATATGGATTTACATGATTTATAAATGCTCGTCAGTACACTCATGTTTTTAGATACTTTTGTTACTTACTCAGTTGGCGTACTCACGTTACTCCCTGCACCTTGTGTGCTGATTCAGGTACCGAGGCAGAGTGATAGTTGAGCTACCCGACTATTTCTCCTTCTACTCTATAATTTGAACTTTACTTCCCAGACTTGTTGTAGTAGAGGATTTTTATTAGACTGTATCATCTCTTAGATGCTCATGACGGTTGACTCCGGATGTTGGGACTGTTCTTAGAGGTTCTAATCATTTTTTATTGTATTTGAAATGCTTAAGAAAGAGAATTATTATGAAAATTTGGATATTTGATGTATTAAGTGGAAAATCATTTCATTAATATCAGTAAGTTGGCTAGCCTAGTATCACGATAGGCGCCATGACGGCCAATGGTGGTTTGGGTTCGTGACAATACTAAATTTTCAAAGTGTGAATTGTTGATAAATTAAGTGGCTTTCTTGGGTATTGTAGTATCGAGTGAGGGGATCAAGGTTAATTTGAAGAAGATTGAGGCAATGTAGAGTTGGCCCATACGGTCCTCGGCTACAAAGATCTAGAGTTTCCTTGGCTTGGCAGGGTATTACCGTCGATTTGTAGAGGGTTTCTCGTCTATTGTAGCACCTATGACCATATTGACCTAGAAGGGTGCTCCGTTCATGTGGACCGAGAAGTGTGAGGAGGGCTTTCAAAAGCTCAAGACTGCTTTGACTACATCACCAATGTTGGTATTGCTTATAGGTTTGGGGTTTTATACGGTGTATTGTGATTTATCGCACATTGGTCACAAAGCGGTGTTGATGCAAGATGGTAGGGTGATTGCCTACGCATCTAGACAACTGAAGGTTCAAGAGAAGAACTATCCTATCCATGACCTTGAGTTAGCAGATATTATTCATGCCTTGAAGATCTAGCGGCATTATTTGTATGGTGTCCCCTGTGAGGTCTACACCGATCACCAAAGTCTACAACATCTATTTAAACAGAAGGATCTTAACTTGCGGCAGTGGAGGTATTTGGAGTTTCTTAAGTATTATGATATCACCATTATTTATCATCCCAGGAAGGCCAATGTGGTGGCCGATGATTTTAGTCGTAAGGCGGAGAGTTTGGGCAACTTAGCATATCTACTAGTAGTAGAGAGGCCTTTAGCCTTGGATGTTCATGCCTTGGCTAACCAGTTTGTCAGATTGGATGTTTTCGAGCTGAGCAGAGTTTTGGCTTGTGTGGTTTCTCAGTATTCTCTTTATGACTGTATCAGGGATCGTCAGTATGATAACCTCTTTATGCTTGTCCTTAAGGACACATTTCACCATGGTGATGCCAAGGAAGTCACTATTGGGGATGACGGTGTGTTGCGGATGAAGGGCAGGCTATGTGTTCCCATTGTAGATGGTTTACATGAGTTGATCCATCAAGAGGCTTACAGTTCGCGTTACTTCATTCATCCAGGTGCTGGGAAGATGTATCAGGACTTGAGGCAGCACTATTGGTGGATGCAAATGAAGAAAGACATAGTGAAATATGTAGCTCGGTGCCTAAATTATCAGCATCTGAAGTATGGGCATCATCGACCGGGTGGATTGATTCAGAAGTTAGAGATTCCAGAGTGGAAGTGGGGTCGGATCACTATGGATTTTGTTTTTGGGCTCCCACGGTCTCAGAGGAAATTCGATGCAGTTTGGGTGATTGTGGATAGATTGACCTAGTCAGCCCATTTCATTCATGTGGTTAATACTTACTCTTTGGAGCAGCTGGGTCAAATTTACACTCGCGAGATTGTCAGGCTTCATGGCGTACTAGTATCTATCATTTTTGACCGGGGTACACAGTTTACATCACGGTTTTGGAGAGCCATACAACGTGAGTTGGGTACTCGGGTGGAGTTGAGTACATCATTTGACCCTCAAACGGAAAGATAGTCTGTGCACACTATTTAGATATTTGAGGATATGCTTCGTGCAAATGTGATGGATTTTGGGGGTGCTTGGGATAAATTCTTGCCACTTGCAGAGTTTTCTACAACAACCGTTATCAGTCGAGCATTCAGATGCCATCGTATTAGGCTTTGTACGGTAGATGGTGGCGGTCTCTAGTGGGTTGGTTTGAGTCGGGCGAGGTGTAACGACCCGGCCGGTCGTTCCATGAGATTTTCCCGTTTTCCCCATTTCTGCTTTGTCATTTGTTGCTTAGCCTATTTACGATGTGTTGGGTCGGTTAGTTCGGGTCCGGAGTGGTCGTGGTGAGAAATGAGACACTTAGTCTCTTAAGTTGGACTTATGGTTGGAAAAGTCAACCGGAAGTTTACTATTAGGTAAACAACCTCGGAATGCGGATTTTAAGGCATGACTAGCTTTGTTAGGTGATTTGGGACTTAGGAGTGCGTTCGAAATGTGGTTTAGAGGTCCGAGTAGAATTAGGCTAGAATTGGCGAAATTGAGTTTTTGGCAAATTTCCGGTCGGCAGTGGAAAATTAGCTATCGGGGTCGGAATGGAATTCCAAAAGTTAGAACAGGTTTGTAGCATCATTTTGGATGTGTGTGCAAATTTTCAGGTCATTCGGACGAGCTTTGGGTAGTTTCGGCATCGTTGGTGATTTTTGGAAAATTTGAAAATTCTTAGGCTTGAATAATAGGTTGATTTGATGTTTCAGTGTTATTTTGGGTGTTATGAGGGTTCGACTAAGTCCGGGTGATCATTTATGACTTGTTGGTACTTTTGGTTGAGGTCCCAAGGGCCTCGAGATGAGTTCGGATGGTTAGGGCTTGGGAATTAGAGACTATAAATTGAGGAATTGAGGGGTCATTTGTGGTTGGATTTTGATGTATTTTATATGGCTAGACTCATGGAAGGATAAGGATTTTAGTTTTGCGATTTTTATCGGATTTCAAGACGTGGGCCCGAGGGTCGGGTTTGGCCAATTTCGGGATTTGTGCTTAATTTTGATAATTTTCAAATGGGTTTCGTCTCCCTAACATTTATTGAGGATATTAGTCTGGTTTTGGTTAGATTTGGAGAAATTGGGAGCCGATTCGAGAGGAAAGAGCATCACAGATTAGTATTTGGGCCGGTTTGAGGTAAGTAATGACGGTAAATCTTGTCCTGAGGGTATGAAACCCCGGACTTCACATTTTATCACTGTTTGGAGTGGCGCACATACTAGATGATGAGTGTGTGGCGCGCACGGTTAGGGTATTGTGACTTGGTCCATCCCGTGGCAATTATTAAGTTGCGTATACGATTCTACTTCATATGATATTCATGTTTTAAGACTATTATTATATTTTGGGTTGTACGCCATAATTGGGGCCTTGTGCCGACCTGTTTGGACACCTTGTATGCTGTTGACTGCTATTCCTCATTGTGTTGACTTATGATTTACACTCAATCATTTCCTGTTTAACTTATTTCGAAACTCAGTCTCATTTACACTACTTTTGTGATATAAAATGATATTTTGGGTCGAGTACCCCGTTTATTTGATAACCCGAGTGGCTTTGAGAGATTTCTTATTGAGAGAGGCCGAGTGCCTATGTTGTGAGGATATTATGGGATCGGTTTGCACGCCGCAACATGTTGCACTTTTTATGATATGTGAGAGGCCGAGAGCCTAAGTGATTATGCCACGAGATGGCTTGATATTAGCGCTTGGGCTGTAGGAGCCCCTCCTGATTCTGTACATCCCCAGTGAGTGCAGGTATCTACTGAGTGCTAGTGCCGAGTGATTTAGGAGGCATGAGGGATTGTGAGGTAGCCCGGGGGGTCGATACTAAGTGGCTGTGAGACATGGTGAGTGACTACTGCTGAGTGATGATATGCCCAAGGGCAATTTATGATACATGTTTCCATCTGGAAGACTATTATGAACTCTGTCGATTTTATATACTTGGAATTGGTAAAAAGGCACATTTTGAAATTATATTTTACTTAAATTGACTTGTAAATGTTATAAGGCATCATATATGTGTTTTCTGAAAGAAGGAGTTCATTTTCTGTGTACTTATGACTGTTTTTACGTGTTTCGTTGCCTTAGACATTATTTAATATCATTACTACTGAGTTGGCGTACTTACATTACTCCCTGCGCCCCGTGTGCAGATTCAGGTGCTGGGACTGAGCGCTAGCTTCTTCCATTATCTCTTGGAGCTGGAGCTGGGATTTTGAGGTTGCTATTTGGCATCCGCAGCATGCCCTCTTTCCCCTCTTATTTTGTCATTTGATATCATTTCCTAGAACTGATTGTAGTCAGGAAATAGTAGTACATCGTATTGATTCATAGATGCTCATGACGTTTGACTCCATATTTTGGGGCGATGTTCTAAACTGTTTTAATCTAATTGATGCTTGAAAATGTTAATTGGAAAGTTGTATGATATATCGGACAACTTTGAATTAAACGGAAGATTTTATGTATTATTTCGTGGTATCTTGGCTTGCCTAGTACCATAAAAGGCGCCATCGCGGCCATTGTAGGATTTGGGGTCATGGAAAGTTGGTATCAGAGCTCTAGGTTAAATAGGTCTCGCCGGTCATAAGCAGGTTTAGTAGAGTCTTGCGGATCTGTACGGAGACGTCTGTACTTATCTTCGAGAGGCTACAGAACCCTTAGGAAAAATATCACATTCTTGAATTCTGTCATGCGAATCTGTTGATTCCTGAAACTAAACTTCTGTATTTTTCATTCTCTCATAGATGGTGAGGACTCGCGCTACCGATCAGGGTGACCAGATACCAGCTAGACCAGCGAGAGATTGAGGCCGTGGCAGAGGGAGGGGTGTAGCCCACGCAGCAGCCAGGGCAGTGCCTGTGGACCCTCATATTGTTCAGGATCAGGTCCCTACCGCAGATGTTCCAGTGGGACCAGCTCAGGCATTGGCAGTGCCTATTGTGATCCCGGGTCTTCAGGAGACTCTGGCTTAGATTTTGACTGTGTGCACCAGTCTTGCACATGCAGTCGTTTTTTCTACTACTACCGCCACTTCTTAGGTCGGGGGAGGCACTCAGACTCCAGCTGCCCGGACACCTGAGCAGGTTACCCAAGGGCTCCAGACGCCGGGGCAGCTCCAGCACAGCCGGTTGCCTCAGCTCAGGATTTTGTGATTCTAGTCATGCGAGATGACGAGCAACGCAGGTTGGAGAGATTTGGTAGACTTCAGCCTCCGACATTCAGTGGTGCTGAGGGCGAGGATGCCCAGGGTTTCTTAGACAAGTGTTAGAGGATTCTTTATACTGCAGGGATGTTATAGACCAGTGGGGTCTCGTTTAGTACATTCCAATTCTTAGGAGTTGCATTCACTTGGTGGGAGTCCTTCGAGAGGCGTAGGCCTGTTGGTGCAACACCCCTTACTTGGCAGCAGTTCTCCACTCTCTTCTTAGACAAATATGTTCCCCAGTCCCACATAGAGGAGCTGCATAGGCAGTTTGAGCAGCTGCGTCAGGGTGAGTTGAAACTGACGCAATATGAGATGAGGTTTTCAGAGCTAGCCCGTCATGCCAAAGAGTTGGTTCCTACTGAGAGAGAGGATTAGGAGGTTCGTGGATGGCCTCATTATCAGCTCTGTATTCTGATGACCAGAGAGAGTTTCAGGTGCTACTTTCGAGCAGGTTGTTGATATTGCTCGAGATATTGAGTCAGTTCGCCGCCGGGAGCGAGAGGAGAGGGAGGCCAAGAGGCCTTGTGGATCTGGTAGTTTCAGCGGTGCTCCTTCCAGAGGGCAGTTTCAGCATGGTAGAGGCCGTTCATTCAAGCCTCCTCAGCCAGTCCGCCCAGCCTATAGTGGTGCATCTTTGGGGCATGGTCCCCACTGTTCTCATTTTGGCCGTTCTTCATTCAGTCCTCTTCCAGCCCAGAGCTCATCCCGAGCACCATTAGTTCAGGGTTCCTCTATGCATGGTTCTTCTAGTGGCTATTCTGGTGCCAGGGGTTCCTTTCAGTCCCCGTCTCCAGTTCCATGGAGTTGTTTCGAGTGTGGAGAGTTTGGGCATGTTTGGAGGTAGTTCCCTCATCACCTTGGTGGGTCTTCTCAGCAGAGGGGTCAACCCTCGAATTCAGCTCCAGTTACTTCACCACCCGCCCAGACAGCTAGGGGTGAGGGTAAGACAGTTAGGGGCCGCCTTAGAGGGGCAGGTCGTGCAGGTGGAGGTCAGGCTCGTATTAATGCACTTCACCCAGGCCAGATGCTATAGCCTCAGATGCAGAGATCCTATGTATTCTCTAAGTCTGTCACCGAGATGATTTCATCTTATTTTATCTTGGTTCCATGTATTCCTATGTTTTATCATATTTTGCCCATTTTCTAGATATGCCCCGTGAGTCTTTAGTTACATCTGTTTATGTGTCGAATCCGGTAGGCGATACTATTGTTGTGGACCGTGTGTGATATCTATTGGGGGTTTGGAGACCTGAGTGGACCTGTTGTTGCTTTGCATGGTTGATTTTGATGTGATATTGGGCATGTATTGGTTGTCCCCATTTTATGATGTTCTTGATTGTCATGCTAAGACCGTGACCTTAGCTATGCCAGGATTTCCGAGGGTTGAGTGGAGAGGTTCTATTATGTTTGTGCCTAGTTGGGTGATTTCCTATCTGAAGGCACAACGTATGGTATAGAAGGTGTGTTTATCATATTTGGCTTTTGTGAGGGATGTCAATGCTGAGACACCCACTATTGATTATATTCATGTGGTCTGTGATAGTCCAGACGTGTTTCCTGCTGACCTGCCAGGCATGCCACCTGACAGAGATATTGATTTTGGTATTGATTTGGTGCCGGACACTCAGCCTATTTCTATTCCACCATATCGTATGGCACCGACGGAGTTGAAGGAATTTAAAGAGAAGCTTTAGGAACTCCTAGATAATAGGTTCATTCGGCCTAGTGTGTTTCCTCGGGGTGCACCAGTGTTATTTGTAAAGAAGAAAGATGGTTCCATTAGAATGTATATTGACTACAAGGAGTTGAACAAGGTTACATTCAAGAATAAGTATCCCTTGCCTCGTATCAATGATTTGTTTGACCAGCTTCAGGGAGCCAGAGTGTTCTCTAAGATTTATTTGACATCCGGGTATCATCAACTAAAGGTTCGGGGTTCTGATATTCCTAAGACAACTTTCAGGACTCGTTATGGTCACTATGAGTTTACGGTGATGTCTTTTGGGCTAACCAATTCCCCAGTAGCGTTCATGCATTTGATGAACAATGTGTTTTAGCCGTATTTGTATTCTTTTGTTATTTTGTTTATTGATGACATCCTGTTATATTCTCGTAGCCAGGAGGAGCACACTCAGCATTTGAGAGTTTTTTTACAGATATTGAGGGAGGAGAAGCTTTATGCAAAGTTCTCCAAGTGTGAGTTCCGGCTTGGCTCAACAGCTTTCTTAGGGCACATGGTGTCTAGTGAAGGTATTCAAGTTGACCCGAAGAAGATAGAGGCGGTGTATAGTTAGCCCAGACCGTCCTCAGCTACGGAGATTAGGAGCTTCCTTGGTTTGGCGGGATATTACCGTCGCTTTGTAGAGGGTTTTTCTTCTATTGCTCCGCCCTTGACAAAATTGACCCAAAAGAGTGCTCCATCCAGGTGGTCAGACGAGAGTGAGGAGAGATTTCAGAAGCTCAGGATTGCATTGACCTCAGCTTTAGTGTTAGTATTGTCATCAACTTCAAGTTCTTATACCGTATATTGTGATGCCTCTAGGATAAGCATTGGTTGTGTTTTGATGTAGGAGGGTAGGGTGATTGCCTACGCCTCGCGCCAGTTGAAGACTCATGAGAAGAATTACCCAGTGCATGATCTCGAGCTAGCAGCCATTGTTCCCGCCTTGATGATTTGGCATCATTGTTTGCATGGGGTTCATTGTGAGGTTTTCACTGATCACCGTAGTCTACAACATCTATTTAAGCAGAAGGACCTGAATCTGCATCAGAGGAGATGGTTGGAGCTTCTCAAGGACTATGATATCACTATTATATACCATCCGGGGAAGGCCAATGTAGTGGCCGATGCATTGAGCCGCAGAGCAGAGAGTTTGGGGACTCTAGCATATGTTCCAGCAGTAGAGAGACCTTTAGAACTTGATGTTCAGGCCTTAGCAGGCCAGTTGGTGAGATTGGGTCTATCAGAGCCCCGTCGGGTATTAGCTCGTGTATCTTCCGGGTCTTCTCTTTATGACCGGATTAGAGAGCGCCAGTAAGATAAGCCACACTTTCTCATTCTTTAGGATATGGTTCGGCAAGGTGATGCAAGGGATGTAGTTATTGGCGATGATGAGGTTATGCAGATGCAGGGTTGGATATACGTGCCTAATATCGATGGGCTTCGAGAGTTGATTCTAGCAGAGGCTCACAACTCGAGATATTCCATCCATCCGGGTGCCACGAAGATGTATCAAGATCTAAGACATCATTACTGGTGGAGGCGAATGAAGAAGGATATTGTTGAGTTTGTAGCTCGGCGTCTGAACTATCATCAGGTCAAGTATGAGCACCAAAGACCAGGTGGGTTGCATCAGAGGTTGGATATTCCGGAGTGGAAGTGGGAGCGGATCACCATGGACTTTGTAGTTGGGCACCCACGGACTTCAAGAAAGTTCGATACTATATGGGTTATTATGGATCGGCTGACCAAGTCCGCGCACTTCATTCCTGTTGGTACTACCTATTCTTCGGAGCGGTTAGCTGAGATTTACATCCGTGAGATTGTCCTGTTGCATGGTGTTCTAGTTTCTATCATTTCTGACAGAGGCACTCAGTTCACATCTCAGTTTTGGAGGGCCGTGTAGAGAGAGTTGGGTACTCAGGTCGAGATGAGCACAACATTTCATCCTCAGACGGACAGACAGTTAGAGCGCACTATTCAGATTTTGGAGGACATGTTGTGTGCTTGTGTCATTGATTTCGGGGGTTCATGGGACAAGTTTCTGCCACTCGCGGAGTTTGCATATAATAACAGTTATCAGTCGAGTATCCAGATGGCTCCATATGAGGCTTTATATGGTAGGAGCTGTAGATCTCCGGTTGGTTAGTTTGAGCCGGGTGAGGCTAGGCTATTGGGCACAGACTTGGTACAAGATGCGTTGGATAAGGTGAAGTTAATTCAGGAGCGGCTTCGTCTAGGCAAAAGAGTTATACAGACCGAAAGTTCCGGGATGTGTTTTTCATGGTTGGGGAGAAGGTGCTACTGAAAGTGTCACCCATGAAGGGTGTTATGCGATTTGGGAAGAGGGGCAAGTTCAATCCCCGGTTCATTGGGCCTTTTGAGGTGCTTCAAAGGATTGGAGAGGTGGCTTATAGACTTTCTTTGCCACCCAGCTTATCGATTGTTCATTCGGTGTTTTATGTTTCCATGCTTCGGAAGTATGTTGGTGAACCGTCTCATGTTTTGGACATCATCACGGTTCAGCTTGAGGGTGATATGTCATATGAGGTAGAGCTAGTGGCTATTTTGGGTCAACAGGTCAGAAGGTTGAGGTCTAAGGATATAGCTTCAGTAAAGGTGCAGTGGAGAGGGCAGCCGGTGGAGGAGGCCACCTGGGCGACTGAGCGGGCGATGCAAAGCAGATATCCTCACTTATTTGAGACTCTAGGTATGTTTCTAGACCTGTTCGAGGAAGAACATTTGTTTAAGAGGGGGAGAATGTAACGACCTAGCCAGTCATTCCGTGAGATTTGCCCCGTTTCCCCAATTTCTACTTTGTCATGTGTTGCTTAGCCTATTTACGATGTGTTGGGTCGGTTGGTTTGGGTCCGGAGTGGTCGTGGTAAGAAATAAGACACTTAGTTTATTAAGTTGGACTTATGGTTGGAAAAATCAATCGGAAGTTCACTATTAGGTAAACAACCCCGGAATGCGGATTTTAGGGCTCAGATTGAGTTTTAGGCAAATTTCCGGTCCGTAGTGGAAAATTAGCTATCGGGGTCGGAATGGAATGTCAAAAGTTGAAACAAGTTTGTATCATCATTTTGGATGTGTGTGCAAATTTTCAGGTCATTCAGACGAGTTTTGGGTAGTTTCGGAATCGTTGGTGATTTTTGGAAAGTTTGAAAATCCTTAGGCTTGAATCATGGGTTCATTTGAAATTTTGGTGTTATTTTGGGTGTTCCGAGGGTTCAACTAAGTCTGGATGATCATTTATGACTTGTTGGTACTTTTGGTTGAGGTCCCGAGGGCCTCGGGATGAGTTCGAATGGTTATCGGCATGATTTTTGGTAATGAGGAACTGTTGGTGTAAAGCTTTCTGGTTTTCCGCACCTGTGGAAGGGGGAGCCGCAGATGCGGAGTTTGAGGGGCTAAGATTTTTCCGCAGATGCGGAAAATTTGGTCGCGGATGCAAGGCCGCTGGTGCGGGCTTATGAACCGCAAATGCGAGGTTGGATTTTTAAGTGGAATTCCTCAGAAGCGCACCTGGGACCGTAGGTGCGGTTAAAAGACCGCAGGTGTGGTTTCACTGGAAAGAGAGTATAAACACCAACCTTCGCGAAATTTGAGTTATTTCACAAAGTTTTCATAAGGATCTGAGCTTGAGAGAGGGTTTTGAAGTGGGAAATCAAAAGAACTTCATGGAGGTAAGAATTTTGGACCTAAAACTCATTTCTATGGTATTATTTGACTGATTAGGGGTGCAATTTATGGAAAATTATTGACTAAATTGGAGGTTTAGGGCTTGGGAATTTGAGACTTTAAATTGAGGAATTGAGGGGTCATTTGTGGTTGGATTTTGATGTATTTTATATGGATAGACTCGTGGAAGGATAAGGATTTTAGTTTTGTGATTTTTATCGAATTTTGAGACGTGGGCCCGAGGGTCGGGTTTGGCCAATTTTGGGATTTGTGCTTAATTTTGATAATTTTTGAATGGGTTTTGTCTCCCTAGCATTTATTGATGATATTAATCTGGTTTTGATTAGATTCAGAGCAATCGGGAACCGATTCAAGAGGCAAGAGCATCGCATATTAGTATTTGGGCCGGTTTGAGGTAAGTAATGACTGTATATCTTGTCCTGGGCGTATGAAATCCCGGACTTCACATTATCACTTTTTGGAGTGGCGCACATACTAGATGACGAGTGTGTGGCGCGCACGGTTGGGGGATTATGACTTGGTTCATCCCGTGGCAACTATTAAGTTGCGTATTTGATTCTACTTCATATGATATTCATGTTTTAAGACTATTATTATATTTAGGGATGTACGCCATGTTTGGGGCCTTGTGCCGACCTGTTTGGACCCCTTGGGGGTTGTTTACTGCTATTCCTCACTGTGTTAACTTATGATTTACACTCAGTCATTTCCTGTTTAACTGATTTCGAAACTCAGTCTCATTGACACTACTTTTGTGATATAAAATTATATTCTGGGTCGAGTACCTCGTTTACTTGATAGCCCGAGTGGATTTGAGAGATTTCTGAGTGAGTGAGACTGAGTGCATATGTTGTGAGGATATTATGGGATCGGTATGCACGCCGAAGCATATTGCATTGTTTATGATATGTGAGAGGCTGAGAGCTTGAGTGATTATGCCACGAGATGGCTTGATATTAGCGCTTGGGCTGTAGGATCCCGTCCGGAGTTTGTACACCCCCAGTGAGCGCAGGTACCTACTGAGTGCGAGTGCCGAGTGATTTGGGAGGCATGAGGGATTGTGAGGTAGCCCGAGGGGCTGTGAGACATGCTGAGTGATGATACGCCCGAGGGATATTTATGATACATGTTTCCATTTGAAAGACTATTATGAACTCTGTGGATTTTATATACTGAATCGTTTTGATTTCTATGGAATTAATGAAAAGGCACATTTTCAAATGATATTTTACTGAAATTGACTTGTAAATGTTATAAGGCATCGTATCTATGTTTTCTGAAAGAAAGAGTTCATTTTCTGTGTACTTATGACTGTTTTTACGTGTTTTGTTGCCTTAGACATTATTTACTTTCATTACTACTGAGTTGGCGTACTCACATTACTCCCTGCACCCCGTGTGCAGATTCAGGTGCTGGGACTGAGCTCTAGCTTCTTTTGTTATCTCTTGGAGCCGGAGCTGGGATTTTGAGGTAGTTGTTTGGCGTCCGCAACATGCCCTTTTTCCCCTCTTATTTTGTTATTTGATATCATTTCCTAGAACTGATTGTAGTCAGGAAATAGTAGTACATCGTATTGATTCATAGATGCTCATGACGGTTGACTCCAGATTTTGGGGCGATGTTCTAAACTGTTTTAATCTACTTGATTCTTGAAAATGTTAAATTGGAAAGTTGTATGATATATCACACAACTTTGAATTAAATAGAAGATTTTATGTATTATTGCACGATAGCTTGGATAGCTTAGTACCATGACAGGCACCATCACGGCCAGTGTGGGATTTGGGGTCGTGACACGAGGCTAGGATATTGGTACAGACTTGGTTCAGGTTCCGATATGCAACAGAAGAGACAAATAACGAGGACATGAATATGAGCCTAGAATTGTTGGATGAAAAGCGCGAAGCCTCCCTCGTACGATTGGCCGCTCAAAAATAGTGGATCTAAAGTTCTTACAATCGAAGAGACAATCTTTGACATATTAACATCGGGGACTTGGTACTAACAAACGTCACCCTCATCAACCGAAATCCAAATGAAGGAAAACTAGGCCCGAACTGGGAAGGACCATACTAGATTTTCGAAGTCACCAAAAAATGATCCTACAAGCTCGGCCCGATGAATGGCGAACAACTACCGAGCAATTGAAACATATCGCACCTAAAATGATACTACTGCTAAGGTACGGCACCCTCCATTTTTAGTTCTATTTTAAACTAACTCTTGCAGGTGTTCGACCAGAAACATCGATGGATTTTTCGACACTAAGTCTTTAGGTCTGAAAGCATGCACTGCACTCTTTTTCCCTTAGACCAGTTTTGTCCCAAATGGGTTTTCCGACGAGGTTTTTAATGAGGCAACCATTGATCGTACTAACTTAGAACAATTCAATAGTATCCGAGGCTTCATTGAAATCAACCTCGAATATTGTGGAGCATTTCCATCGAATGTCAACTTTGTTGCGGTGAAATTACTTTATAATAGCGGGGTCTCGATAGGTGAAATTTATAAGGGCCAAACGGTCAAACGAACCGTGCATGCATAAGCTGCTCGAGCCCTGGCACAAAACATGTACGTATGTATAATCATTTATAAAGAGAAGTGCTTTATAATTTCATACTCTCGATCTATTATGGAAACATGCTTAAGGGCCGATCATAACCAAAGTTCGGATAATCACCCCAACTCTCGGGGACTACCGTCTGAAAAGTAAATTCGAACAAGATTGAATCATTGAAACTTCGAGATCATAACACTTTTTAGGAAACCCTCGATTTTTAAAGGCCAAAGCCACCCAAATCAGGGACTGATAATTCGGGAAAGCTCGAAGTAAAAAGGGAAAATAAGCGCAACGGGAAGATCCCGTACTAAGAGGCTACGGCTGAATTAACACGGTTCAGAGACATCCGAATTCCATATCAAAATAGGCCTTCGAATTCTTTCATAACCGGTTAAAAAGGCTACACCCAGCAAAATTGTAAAAGGATTCGATAATACCAATAATTAATGCAAGATTGTTTGAACTCTCGAACGATCCGTTATTATTTCATGCTAAGGCATTACAAGTTTTGTAAACACAAGTGATAAGAACTTTTTTAAGCTGAAGAGGGGAGAAAGCTTTACTTGTATAAACAATCTTTCTACATCAGGTCGGCCTAATACAAAAAATACAAAAGCCTAAGGGATGTTTTTACTCTAAGTTCGAGAGACCATTCTCGCTCAACTAAAAAACCTAAGGGTTACCTTATTTCGAGTTCAAATAGACCCTTGCCCGATCATAAAGCCTAAGGGCTATACTAATTCGATTTTGAGTAAATTATATCAACCTCAGACCTTAGAATGCAACTTCATAGTTTTATAAGGAAGAGGGGAAGAAAGGTTTTTATATATATGTCAAAAATCATTTACAAGGGAAACATGGCCCGATCAAAATTCTTTACAAAAAGCCGAAACAAACTTAAAAGAAACACAAAATATACAAATTCTAAAGGGCATAGTCTTCTCTCAGAGCAACATCTTCACTCTCGGGGCATTCTCCACTTTCAGATCCGCTCTTGCTCTTAGAATCGTCATCATCGGGAAAGGCCAACACTGTGGCTTCAGCTTCAAGCTCCTTAGTACCCTGAATCTCGGCTGTAAGATCGAAGCCACGAGCATGGATCTCCTCGGGAGTCTCCCTTTGAGATTGGCATTTAGCATGCTCGGCAACCCAATTTTCTTGATCCTGAGCAGCTTCGGCAACTTCCTTTGCTCGAATCTAAGCAGCTTCAGCATCGGTTCGGTAGACGGCCACCATTGCATCACCATTAGCCTTGGCCGTTTCGACCTCCGATTTGGCCGCTGCAAGTTTTTTGACCAATTTCTCTCGATAGGAAGTTTCTGAACCCAACCAGACTGGAACTCCTCAATTTTCTTGGCTTGCACCAAGTCTTTCTCTTTCATACATCGGAGTTGGATTTCAGCCGAGGCCAGGTAAGCTCGGGCAACCTCCTTTTCTAAGGAAGGTCGATCCATGTTCTTCTTCCATGCCTCCACCTCCGCCTTCACTGCGTTTACTTCCTCAAGAAGTTTCCCGATCACATCGAGTTTTTGCTCGACCTCAAAATGTTTACCCTTAAAATCGGATAACAATTAAGTTTATAAGTCGTTTTAAGGATATGTGATTTCACTTGGCACAAACTGAGAAATATGAAAATTGATATTAGAAAGTAACTGCAAAAATAAAGCAAACCAATGTAATGTGCAACTTTGGCCCTTGAGCTAGGTCGCCCTTGAACCAACTGAGTATATTATTGAATAAGACCTGAACAATAGAATAAGAGAGCTTAAGAAAGAAAATATAATATATTTCTTCGTTATGCATGAATGTGATGCTTACAAAATGATTAGAACCCCCTTTATATAGTAGAGGAATTCTAATTATGTTACAATTCTAAAAACAGAAGGAAATCCCATGATTGGCTAATTAACCGGTCTTATCTTGATACATGCGTAGATTTCCACCATGATCGTTTCCCGATCACGGATATCTCGACTTTCTATTATTCAACACAGCAAGCTTCCTTCGATCTCGCTCGGTCTTGATCTCGGCTTGTCTCGATCTCGATCGGTCCCTGAATCATGAGCTTGGAAATATATCTTCATGACACAACCCAATATAACTTGGGGTCGAACCTTGGCCTGCCTCCCTAGTGTCGATTAACCAAATAAAATCGGGTAAGCTCGATTTTGACCGTATACAGATAGTATCCTCATTTTTTTGGAGAGTAATGAAAAGAAATGATTTAAGTCCTCGATATTCACCTTGGTACATCATGATGTAATGATCATGATGTAAGCAGTAGAAGTTACCGAAATGCCTCGCCGATACAGTTTCCCAAGCATTTAATGCGCGCCAGTTGACGGTCAGCCACTACCATCTTTGAACCGTCGTTGTGAAACAAATAAATAGACTCCTTCTTCATTCTTTCAAACTTTACTTTCAAATATTTTTCACTCTAATCTTCATAGTTCTTTGCCTTCTTCAAAGCTTACTATTACCCTTAAAATCGAATAACAATTAAATGTATAAGTGGTTTTAGGGATATGTGATTTCACTTGGAACAAGGTGAGAAATATGACAATTAATATTAGAAAGTAACTGCAAAAATAAAGCAAACCAATGTAATGGGCAGCTTTGGCCCTCGAGCTAGGTCGCCCTCGAACCAACTAAGTATATTATTGAAGAATATGGTCTGAACAATAGAATAAGAGAGCTTAAGAAAGAAAATATAATATATTGCTTTGTTATGCGTGAATTTGATGCTTACAAAATGATTAGAAACCCCTTCATATAGTAGAGGAATTCTACTTATGGTACAATTCTAAATACAGAAGGAAATTCCATGATTGGCTAATTAACTGGTCTTATCTTGATATGTGTCGAGATTTCTTCCATGATCCTTGCTTGTCACGAGTATCTCCGCTTTCTTTTATTTGACTCAACAAGATTCCTTCGATAACGCTCGGTCTCAATCTCGGCTGGTCTCGATCTTGACCAGTCCCCGAATCATGAGTTGGGCAATATATCTTCATGTCACGACCCGATATAACTTGGATCAAACCTTGTCCTGCCGCCCCAGTCTCGATTAACCATACAAAATCAGGCAAGCGTGATTTTGACCGTATACAAATAGTCCCCTCATTTTTTGTAGAGTAATAACAAGAAATGATTTGAGTCCTTGATCTTCACCTCGGTACATCATGATGTAACCATCGTGATGTAAGAAACAGATGTAACTGAAACGTCTCATCGTCACAGTTTCCCAAGCATTTAATGCACGTCAGTCAACAGTCAGCTACTACCAGCTTTGAACTCTCATTGTGAAACCAATAAATAGCCTCCTTCTTCATTCTTTCAAACTTTACTTTCAAATCTTCTTCACTCTAATCTTTATAGTTATTGCCCTTCTTTAAAGCTTCCTATTACCCTTAAAAATGGATAACAATTAAATTTATAAGTGATTTTAAGGATATGTGATTGCACTTGTCACAAAGTGAGAAATATGAAAATTTATGTTAGAAAGTTACTGCAAAAATAAAGCAAACCAATGTAATGCGAAACTTTGGCCCCCGAGCTAGGTCGCCCTCGAACCAACTGAGTATATTATTGAAGAATAAGAACTGAACAACAGAATAAGAGAGCTTAAGAAAGAAAATATAATATATTGCTTCGCTATGCGTGAATGTGATGCTTACAAAATGATTATAACCCCTTTATATAGTAGAGGAATTCTACTTATGGTACAATTCTATATACAGAAGAAAATCCCATGATTGACTAATTAACCGGTCTTATCTTGATATGTGCCAAGATTTCTGCCATGATACTTGCCCAGTCACAGATATCTCGACTTTCTATTATTCCACTCAGCAAGCTTCCTTCGATCTCGCTCGATCTCTAGCTCGCTCGGTCTTGATCTCGGTTGGTCTCGATCTCGATCGATCCCTGAATCACGAGCTTGGCAATATATCTTCATGTCATGACCCGATATCACTCGGGGCCGAATATTGGCCTGCTGTCCTGATCTCGATTTGTCACGCCCCAACCTCGGGGAGCGCGACCATCGCTCAACCGAGTGAAGCCGACTGAGCAAGCCAATTAGACATTTTCTACCCAACTCATTATGATCAAGAAAATAGGTTATTAATAATTATACAACCGGACGATTTTGTAAATATTTCCAAACTGATTCAATTGTTACCTCATTGGTAAATTCTTCAAAATTATAGTCACTTTTCAATTTGAAGGGACAAGGGTACAAACACAACGTCACTAACCCTTCCAATACCCATATACAACCTACATAGTGCCTACGAAGCCTCTAACGATACAAAAGAGAGTCGTAACAACGCCGGCAACAAGGCCCCGGCTATACGTCAAAATGTGGCAAACATACAAACAAAAGATGTACTACATGACCCAGGGAGAAATGGGGCTCACCAAGTCTGATAGGAAGATGATGATGATGATGCACCACTAGCTGCGATCAACACTGTCTGCTATGGAACCACCTACATCCATTTAAAGATATAGCGCCCCGGTTAAAAGGGACGTTAATACTGTCGAATAGTACTAGTATGTATAACTAAACACCATCTCATTAGAAAGACCAATAATACAAGAAGAAATAATCATGGAATCAATGGAAACCTTAAACAACACTACAACATCACATTAAGAATCACATAGGTTTTCAATTAATTTTCATAGCTTTAAATGGGGACATTATTGTTAGCAATACCTCAACATTCACAATACCACCGTACTTTTATACGGAGTCTGATCACGACCAGATTGGCTAGGTTGTCCCATTAGAGACATTCACCACAATTATAATTCCAGTTTTAATTTCAAATTTCAGTTTCCATCTCAGTACCACCATGTGTGCGGCGTGGTGTCCGATCACGGCCCGAACGGCTAGGCCGTCATAGCCAAGACATTACCATTTTTCATCGACCATCTTATTTCATATTTTTTTCATATATATCAATTCATCGGCACTAGAGACCACAAATGTCATATTGTATCTTGTCTCTTGGCCGTATTTCATAATGCAAGTTCATTCCCACATTTCACATTATTATCATTTTCAACAAACAAGCCTTTCAATTCAAGATATTGAGTACACACAAGAGCAATTACAGATCGTAGGTAACTAGATGCCTTCACATACTTTGGCATAACAATATTTATTCAAACTCAACTACGAGTCTAGGCATTTTAGCACATATTCCATATCCTTGACACATACTCAAACGACAAGATAGCATTACGGGGAACATTGAAATACATATTGTACATATATTCTTGCAATACAAGCACGTATGGAAGAGAAATTTCTATATCAATAAATTTTGGGACTTACACCAATTGCATGGACATCAAGGGTTTAATTTATAAGAAGAGTGGGTCTTAGCCATACATACCATGCTTGAGCTTTTCCTTAAATTACTACAACGTTTCAGAAATCCTAGCAATTCCCATCTATTTCGAGATATAACAAAAGTAAACACAAATTAGGAAGATATTCATAGTCTTAGCTTGTTTGAGTATCCCATCAAACACCAGGTGTGCATTAGGTCTTTAAGGTCCTTTTATAGAGGATTTCATCTCCTTTCAACCCATTCTTAAAAAAATTTAGCTCAACAATGTTCCTACACCCGTTGATAACACATGCAAGCAAGATAACAACTCCAATACCCACAAACTTTCTTGATAATTATCCATCTTTAGCTAAAATTCGAAATTAGGGGTTAAGGTGTACAATCTTACCTCAAGGATGAAGATTTAGTGTATTTTCCTTATTAATCTTCAAAGATTTGTGTAAGAATTGAAGAATGCTTTAATGAAGATTACTTTCTCAATCTAGGGCTCCCTCTCTCACTCTAAAACATCAGATTTTTTTGCTTAAAATGACCAATTGCGTGTATTTAACTGTTACACCCCACATTTTCTACATGAAAGTACGTCATAATTAAATTGATGAAAGTCGGGAAATGAGATATTACGTCCCGCATTCTCGTACATTAAAGTTTTCTTGTAAGTTTGGGAATGAGATTTATTTTGGGATTATAAGCATCATGCTATTTCAAACAGTGATAATTAAAGTCGTCAAGGTGAGAAGGTAAGTTAGTCGAAGGGAATGAGTATCATCAAAGTTTGACAATTTGGGATAAAATATGGTCTGAGCTATAATACCAGATATTTATAGACTAGTACCATACAAGGTACCACATGACCATGATAGTGAGGTGTATATGGTGTATTAAAAAGTGAGTAATATTTTAAGTAATTTGAGATAAATTTTAATTATGTGGATAATTGGATTTAGGGGGACAAACATCCACGTGGGATGTCACAAACCTGGCAGCAAATTGCTATTTCATTAAGTTAGTAAGGAGGTAGTGGCAAGAAAATTTAAGACATGGAACCTTATCTCTCATTCTTGTGCCATGTCTATTGATAGACTCTTAATTAAGGATTCTGTTGAAAAGACTCTAGAGTTCACAAAAAAATGAAGTCACTTCAATTTTCAAAGTCACGGCTTCAGCAAGAGAAGTTAAATAACATTATGATCAAATTCATTAAGAGAGATGGATTAAAAATTGAGCAAGGTTGGAAATATTTTGATCATATTGAGGATATCCCTTCGTTCTTTTTGGCATGACAACACGAATAAAACGAGCAAATGCACTACTTCCATAAATTACTCTATTCATAGAAATACTAGGGGTGTCTATATTCTTGATTCCCCATGTGAATTATTATTATCTTCTGTTCATAAATAAGTGTTTGATAATGTTTATCCGAAAGGCATATTGATTTTTATGGCATTCTGTAAAAAATTCTATTAACATATTTCTTATGCATTTCATGCATTTATACATGTACATTGACCCATGACTCAGACGGCGTTATATACACGTATATATGTATGTATATATATGTATATGAGATATGGGAAAGGTTATGGCGTTATATACGCACCACCTGATCAGCTGGTATACGTTGATGATTTTGACCATAGTGGCCAAGATGATATGATGGGATGCCCTCAGAGGCTGATGATGTTATGAGACATGTACCTATGCACGACATGACATTCATACGCTTATGCATGATACTATAATTATTTCATAATTTATAAATTTATTAAGACTTACAGGTGGAGTCATTTACTCTATATTTCCTCCATGTCTGTTATGAACTTATTTACATGCCTTACATACTCAGTACAATATTCGTACTGACATCCCTTTTTGCCCGGGGATGCTGCGTTTCATGCCTGCAGGTCCCGATAGACAAGTTGAGAGCCCTCCAAGTAGGCTATCATCTCAGCGGAAGATATTGGTTCGCTCAATTTGCTTCGGAGTTGTTTGTTTGGTTAGTATGAGCTAGATGTGTATTGTTTGGTATGGCGGGACTCTGTCCTGACCTTTATGAAAATTATGTATTCTTAGAGGCTTGTAGATAGATGTCATTTAATTAAAAGATTATATGGCCTTGCGGCCTATGCTCAGTGTTCAAGTGGTTATTTTGGTTCTAGAGGCCATAGGTCTTATGTATAAGTTGGCATTACCTATTGTATTCTACCTATTTCAGGGCAGCCTCTCCGGCCCAGTTATCTATGATAGTATGACATGAAAAGATACGTTATGTTGGTACTCGGTTGAGTAAGGTACCGGGTTCCCGTCACGGCCCAAGTGTTTGGGTCGTGACATTAACGAAGTTGGGTCGGGTTATAAAGATAGAAGAATGGATAGTCCCAAATTTTCGGACCGGGCTACAGACCTGGCGTCGCCAGCCTAAAGCCTAGACCAGCCTGGCCTCACCAGCCTAAAGCCTCGACTCGCTAGCCTAAAGCCTGGTTCAGCCTGGCTTTATCTGGGCTAAAGCCTGGTCTAGCCGTGACAACAAATTTCTACTCTCCAGTGCATTGTTCAACCCAAAACTCCGAAAATACAATGCATTAGCCTACCTTGACACCACAAAACCTTAAATACATAGTGAAGTTTTTTGGGGCCTTACATTATCCCCCACTTAAGATCATTCGTCTTTGAATGAGGATCAAGTCTTACTTAATAGTTCCCTATGCAGTTTCAGTTTTTATACCATATACCAGTAGCTCCAAATTTGCCTAACTCCCTATTTTTCCAAAGTTTTCTTTGTAACTAGGCCTATCCACCTGTCAGAGAGCCCCAAAAACACGTTCTAACAACACATTTATGACTGAATAACGCAACAGAACACAAAATAACACTAATCTGGCTATATAAGGAACATATAGTTGAGAAGGAATATCTTTGCCTTAGCGGACAAGTGATACAAAATTTATGGTAAACAACTTCATAAAATTATTACATGGCTATTCAAACAATTGCGGGTACTTCTTTTTCATTTAATCCTCGGCCTCCCAAGTGGCCTCCTCAACTTGCTAGTTTCGTCACAATACTCTTCGAGGCGATCTCTTTGTTCCTCAATTTTCGGACATGCCTATCAAGAATGGAAACAGGAAGCTCTTCATACGACAATTCCTCATTAACGTCAATGGTCTTTACTGGAACAATAGCTGATGGATCTCCCACTACTTTCTTCAACATAGACACATGGAATATCCGGTGCACCAACGACATCTCGATGGTAGCTCAAGCTTGTATGCTACCCGACCGATCCTTTGAATGATTCTATACGACCCGACATACTTCAGACTCAATTTCCCTTTCTTTCCAAATCGCATAATACCCTTCATCGGGGACACCTTCAAGAATACCCAATCATCTTACTTGAACTCCAAATCCCTACGACGAACATCCGCATAAGATTTTTGGGGACTCTGAGCAGTTTTCAGCCGCTCCTTAATGTTCTTAACCTTTTCCTTAGCTTGATGCACAAGGTATGTCCCTGTCCGTTCAGCTTCCCCGACCCCGAACCAGCCAATGGGGGATCTACATCTCCTACTATACAATGCCTCAAATGGTGCCATCAGAATACTAGCATGGAAGGTGTTATGATAAGAAAACTCGATGAGTGGAAAATGGTCATCCCAGCTACCTTTTAAATCAAGAACACAAGCATGCAACATTTCCTCAAGTGTCTAAATAGTCCGCTCTGCCTGTGGATTGAAGGTTGTGTAAGATTTACCTGAGTACCCAAACCTTGCTGAAATTTCTTCCAAAAGTTAGTTGTGAACTGTGCCCGTCGATCGGAAATGATAAAAATTGGAGTGCCATGCAACCTGACTATTTCCTTGATACACAACTGATCATATTGTCCGCTATGTCGGTAAATTTAACTGGAAAGAAGTGTGCTGATTTCGTGAGTCGTTTCACAATTATCTTGTGTTGGGTTCATGACTGTCCTACCACAAAGTCCATATTAACCATTTACCACTTTCTCATTGGATTTTTTTTATGTTCTGAGCCAACCCACCGAGCTTTTGATGTTCGGCCTTTTCTTGCTGACAATTGGGACATTTTGCCACAAAGTCCTCTACATTCCTCTTCATATGGTTCCACCAGTAGACTTCCTTGAGATCATGATACATTTTGTAGAACCTTGGTGTACGAAATAGCTATAAGTATGAGCTTCATCCATGATTCTTTCCCGAAGACCGTCTATATTTGGAACACATAGTCGCCCTTGGTACCGTAGTGTACCATCATCCATGCCAAGAGAAAAAGTTGTATTATGTCTATGAATCCCCTCCTTCAGCTGTACCAACAATAGATCGTCGTATTTCTTTTATTTGACTTCCACAACAAACGATGATTCAGCCTTATTTTACACACTTACCCCTCCTTCACTAGAGTCCGCAAGGCGAACTCCCAAACTAACCAACCGATGAACCTCATTGGACAATCAGCCTTTGATGTGCCTCCAAGTGAGCCAAACTACCATATATTTCCAGCTAAGAGCATCTGCCACAACATTGTCTTTCTCTCGGGTGATATTGAATATCAATGTTGTAATGTTGAGTAACTCTAACTATCTTCTCTTCCACAATTCAATTCCTTGTGTTTGGAAATACATTGAAGGCTCTTATGGTTCGTGACTATATCCACATGGACCCTATTCCTACAATGGCGCCAAATCTTTAATGAAAATAACACTGCTGCAAGTTTTAAGTCATGTGCTCCATAGTTCTTTCCATGATTCCTGAGTTGCTTAGAGGCATAAACATCACCTAAATATGTTGCATCATTATTGGGACATGTTTATCATATTTATCTTACATAATACCTCCTAGGAATCGAGTTCTACAATAATTTCCCTGATATGGTTACCATCCTCTATGAATACTCGTAACTTGCTCTTCCAAATTTTCAACAAAAGACATTATTGGATGAGTTTTCTTATAGGACCTTCTGTTTCATGTGAATAACATCTGCTAGCTTGCGCACACACCCTGATAAAATCAACCTGCATGACATTGTATCAAATGTAAGGTAACATTGTGCTCCAACCTTACTTAGCCAACCTCTTTCCCTTTATGTGCCTTATAGAATTTCAAGAAACTAATCCACTTCCCTTGTAAAGATTAACCCCTCTTTACTGTTAAATACCTCCCAAAACACATATAAACACCCTTTATATATATACAATTTAGGAAGAGTCATTGGCCCGAACATGGCATTCTTTGAAACTTGAGATCCTCCCGAATTCCTCGTCACCGACTTTTGATTTTTCCTCTTAAGTGTAAAACTTAGTCCACCTGATTCCATCCTTGATGAGTAAGTCACCTTATTCCCAGTATTGTAGCTACCAATAGAGTTTCCCGGTATTGTGGTTTAATAGCTACTATGTTAAACATGTCTGGTCCATAACAAGTGTTCATCCTCTCTCAATCTATTTGGAACCTTTCCTTTGCCTCTTTGGGTAGATTGTGTTGTCTTCCCCTTTTTGATCGCCCTTTGTCCTGGACAATATGCTGTTAACATATTTTCTTTCTAACTGGAATATTCATTCCCATTCCATTTTGCTCATAGTACATAGTTGATATCCTTATTATGCCACACATTTGTCTGCCTCCTGTGAACTCGTAGTATTATTTGCCTGGTTAGTTGAGCTTATCATACCACCACTTCACCGCCAGTAGTCTCACTTTTCCTTGTCATATGTAGACATGAACTCCCTCTAGATCTTTCAGTTGATATTCAGTGTTACCCAAGTCGATTGCATTACGGTTAGTCCTTTATACCTTCTATTAACACTAGTGCTCTAGGCGAGTCGACCATTCTGATACGAACTATTTTACGATAACAATGACCATCATAATTTATAGATTTACTTCCCATTTATTCTCGCCTCATTCTTCCTTATTAGGGAATAGCTATGCACTCTTCCATATGTTATGTGGTCATTTCTCTTAGTTAGGAATTCATCCTTCTCACATGTTGACACTTGTTGGGATATCCGCAGGAATGTGTGTTCATCCGCGTATTACTTAACACTTCCTTGCATGTAAGATTCTTAAGAGGCCCTCCATCAAGTCCAAATGCACTCTTAGGTTATTATAGCATCACATTTATTTCTCCAACTCGTTCCGCCTTTCTTAAAGCCTTGAAACTTTAGTTAAATCGCAAATCCATGATTATCCCATTCAAAAAACTCGCAACCTTTCACATTTGACCTATTGTACTTCCTTGGGTTCCATTATTTCTGATCCTTTAACAAGTATAAAATCCCTTTAGAAACGTTACTATTAGTTTGTAGGATCGTTAACCCTGTCATTTACATTGCCATGTATGAAGACTTTCCCTTCCTTAACCTTCCACCTTCTTGGTATACTAGTGTTCTTTCATTAGCATATCCTTTCAGAGAATCACGTTACCCATTATCACTTTCTTAGACTACGCATTACTTCAACAAAATATTCAAACATCATACTTGTATGGTCATACTCTTGTTTCATTGTATTTAAGTAGCCTCGCTATGGCCCTTCCTTCCCTACTTGGGGTGAATGTCGCGGATTTCGACACAAGTCTTGAATTTAACAACTTGGGGGGCATATGTCTCGTGTCTCTTGTTCAACTATTAGGGAGATTTAAGTCTCCATGGTATTAATCCCATAAGTGTTCTACTCTTATCCGGCCACACAGGCTTAGGATTCTAATTCCTCATGTCAATATCCTTAAGGAGTGTACACAACTTCGGACGTTTCTTGATTCTTATAAAATTCATAGAAAAAGGGTTTCCTCATTGTGGGTTCAATTGGCTCTCCTTTCATAACATCTTGTCCCCTGTGAGACTCACACTCTCATCATTAATCTCCTGTTCATGCCCTCCATACATCACATACTTATATAACAAATTTTCTTTCACACCTCAGGATCATATACATTCTTCCCACACTACCCACATCATCACATGTGCTATTTAAGCTTAGGTCTCATTTATCAAGTCAGTGTCTCTTTGGAGGTGGGTAATCACTTTTGTCACTTTTCTCATGTAAAGTATGCTCATGGTAGAATCTACTAATCTTATATGTCCATACCATTCGTTCAACACGATAAATGTGCCATCTCCATAATATTTAGGCCTTTGCCCATTTTTCATGTCATATGGCAACATTACTTGGAATAGATGAAAGAGTGTTTAAACTTACCTTGAACCTTAACGCACGAGTTAGAAGACAATCTTATAATCAAGCTTTATCACACGATCTGGAGTGCTTAAGAATGGTAACATTCCTAAATGTCCATGTAGCCTCCAACTTATAGATGTGGTCGACAACACACCGATAAGGACTCTACTAGACACGGCTCCGAGACATCCTATGATATTTTAAAACCATAGGTTCTAATACTAAGTTTTTCATGCCCCAACCACGGGGAGCGTGACCGGCGCTCAACCGAGTGAACCCGACTGAGCAAGCCTATTAGTCATTTTCTACCCAACTTATTATATCAAGAAAATAGGTTACTAATAATTATACAACCGGAATATTTTTGTAAATATTTCCAAATTGATCCAATTGTTACCTCATTGGTAAGTTCTTCAAATTTACAAACTCTTTTCAATTTGAAGGGACAAGGGTCCAAACACAACATAATCCACTAACCCTTCCAATACCCATATATAACCCACATAGTGCCTACAGAGCCTCTAATGATACAAAAGAGATTCATAACAATGCCTGCAACAAGGCCCCATCGATACCTCAAAACGTGGCAAACATACAAACAAAAGATGTACTACATTACCCCAGGGAGAAATGGGGCTCACCAAGTATGTTAGGAAGATGATGATGATACACCACTAGCTGCGATCAACATTGTCTGTTATAGAACCACCTACATCCATTTAAATATGTAGCGCCCCTGACAAAAGGGACGTTAGCACTTTCGAATAGTACTAGTATGTATAACTAAACACCATCTCATTAGAAAGAACACTAATACAAGAAGAAATAATCATGGAATCAATGGAAACCTTAAACAACACTACAACATCACATTAAGAATCACATAAGCTTTCAAGTAATTTTCATAGCTTTAAATGGGGACACCATTATTATCAATACCTCATCATTCACAATACCATCGTACATTTATACGGAGTACGATCACGACCCGATCGGCTAGGTCGTCCCATTAGAGACATTCACCACAACCATAATTCCAGTTTCAATTTCAACTTTCAGTTTCTAGCTCAGTACCACCATGTGTGCGGCATAATGTTCGATAACGAGCCGATCAGCTAGGCCGTCATAGCCAAGAAATTACAATTTTTCATCGATCATCTCATTTCATATTTCTTTCACATATATCAATTCATCGGCACTAGTGGCCACAATTGTTATATCATATCTTGGCTCTTGGTTGTATTTTATAATGCAAGTACACACGAGAGCAATTACAGATCATAGGTAACTAGAGTCCTTCACATACTTTGGCATAACAATTTTTATTCAAACTCAACTATAAGTTTAGGCATTTTAGCACATATTCCATATCCCTAACACATCCTCAAATAAGAAGATAACATTATGCGAACATTGAAATACATATTGTACATATATTCTTGCAAGACAAGCACGTATGGAATAGCAATTTCTATATCAATACATTTTGGGACTTACACCAATTGCATGGATATCAAGGGGTTGAATTTCTAAGAAGAGTGCGTCTTAGCCATACATACCTTGCTTGAGATTTTCCTTAAATTATTACAATGTTCCGAAAATCCTAGCAATCCAAATCTATTTCGAGATATTACATATATAACACACATTAGGAAGATATTCATAGTCTTAGCTCGTTTGAGCGTCCCATCAAACACTAGGTGTGCATTAAGTCTTTAAGGTCCTTTTATAGAGGATTTCATCAACCTTCAACCCATCCTTAAATATTTTTAGCTCAACAGTGTTCCTACACCTGTTGATAACACATGCAAGCAAGATAACAACTCTAATACCCACAAACTTTCTTGATAATTACCCATCTTTAGCTAAAATTCGAAATTAGGGGTTAGGCTGTAGAATCTTACCTCAAGAATGAAGACCTAGTGTGTTCCTTGTTAATCTTCAAAGATTTGAGTAAGAATTGAAGAATGCTTTAATGAATATCACTTTCTCACTCTAGTGCTCCCTCTCTCACTCTAAAACATCAGATATTTTTGCTCAAAAATGACCCTTTGCGTGTATTTAATGAAGCAGGGCCGGGTTACAAAGATAGAAGAAGGGATAGTCCAATATTTCTGGCAAAATGGGGTTTTAAAGATTTTTTTGCTCAAAAATGACCCATTGCATTTTTTTCGGGGCCTTACACGATTAACCATACAAAATCGGGCTTTTTCCCATATATTTTTGGAGAGTAATGAAAAGAAATGATTTAAGTCCTCGATCTGCACCTCAGTACATCATGACGTAATCATCGTGATGTAAGCAGCAAAGGTGACTGAAATGCCTCGTCGATACAGTTTCCCAAGCATTTAATGTGCGCTAGTTGACAGTCGCCCACTACCAGCTTTGAACCGTCGTTGTGAAATAAATAAATAGCCTCCTTCTTCATTCTTTCAAACTTTACTTTCAAATCTTCTTCACTCTAATCTTCATAGTTCTTTTCCTTCTTCAAAGCTTACTATTACCCTTAAAATCGAATAAAAATTAAATTTATAAGTGATTTTAGGGATATGTGATTTCACTTGGCACAAAGTGAGAAATATGAAAATTGATATTAGAAAGTAACTGCAAAAATAAAGCAAACCAATGTACTGTGCAACTTTTTCCCTCGAGCTAGGTCGCCCTCCAACCAACTGAGTATATTATTGAAGAATAAGAACTGAACAACAGAATAAGAAAGATTAAAAAGAGAATAAAATATATTGCTTTGTTATGCATGAATGTGATGCTTACAAACTGTTTTGAACCCCCTTTATATAGTGGAGTAATTCTACTTATGGTACAATTCTAAATACAGAAGGGAATCCCATGATTGGCTAATTAACTGGTCTTATGTTGATATGTGCTGAGATGTCACGACCCCAAATCCTAACCGGCCGTGATGGTGCCTATAGTGGAACTAGGCTAGCCGAGTACCGCGTGTTCACATTTCCTTTTGAAAATCCCATTTAGGTTTCAAGCAATTCATAACAATTTACAGAAAATTCTTAATATAATAGGAAAATTCTTAATATAATAGGAAAATTTTATATACAGTTCTGCCATCCCCAAAACCCGGAACCAACATGTCATGAGCATCTAGTGACATAAGCCAAAATAAAGTATTATGATACAAAATTCCAAATCAAAGATAAATACAATAGGAAGGGAAAGCAGAGATGCTGCGAACGCTGAACAGCTACCTCTAAATCCCCACAATCCGGCTCCGCTGCGATATATGAATATAATCTAATGCTCGATCTCCGCTCCTGAATATGCACACAGAGTTGCAGGGAGTAATGTGAGTACGTCAACTCAAGAGTAATGGAGATAAATCAAGTCTAAGTAGCAAGGAATCACATAAAAATCAATGCACATTTTTAACAACTTAAAAACAAAGATTTGGTATGCAAAATGAATGTAGTAAAATCATAAGAAGCCCCTCGGGCGAAAACATGTTTCATAATCAGCCCCTCGGGCATGCCTCACAATCTCTCAGCACCTCACAATCACTCAGCATCTCATAGCCACTCATGCCTACCATTCACTCCATCACTCGCACTCGGTGCGCTCACTGGGGGTGTGTACAGACTCCGGAGGGGCTCCTTCAGCCCAAGCGCTAATATCACTCAGCACCTCACCATCTCTCTTGGCCCTCGGCCACACTCGGTAGAACCACTCGAAGAGCCCCTTGGGCGAGCTAATAGAACGGGGTACTCGACCCGAAAACATCATTTTAAGGCTCATGTAGTGTAAATCGGGTTGAGTTTCAAATAAAACAGTGTGCTCAATGATGCTGAGTAAAATCATCAACAGGTAGTGAGGAAAATAGCAGTATATCGCCCTCAAAAGGGGTCTAAAAAGATCGGCACGAGGCCCCAAACACGGCTTACAGCCCAAATATTTCACAAATCTTTAGAATATAGATTAACATAAGATTTTGAGTAAATATGCAACTCATCAGTTGCCGCGGAGAGGATCTAGTCCAATCCAAAAATCAGTACCCGCCACATATTCGTCATCCGGCATGTGCGCCATTCCAAATTCAGTGAGAAAATATGTAGTCAGAAGTTCCACACCCTCAGGACAAGATTTAAGACCATTACTTACCTCTACCAGGCCGCGATACTAGTCCTCTATGCCTTTTTCCCTTAAATTGGCTCCTGATTGCTCCGAATCTAGCCAAAACCAGTTAATATTATCAATATATACTCAAGGAACACAACCCAATCGAAAATTATCAATTAAATCAAAAATCTCGAAATTCGGCCAAACCTGAGCCCCGGGCCCACATCTCAGAATTCAATAATTTTTACCTCCTTAAAAAACTCACCCTCCCACGATTCTATGCATACCAAGAACACTAAAATCGGACCACCATTGCCCACTCAAATCTTCAAAAGAAAAATAAATTTTCCATGCACCTTTCTCCCCCAACTTTGGCTAAATTTCCAAAATTTTTGTGGTTTAATCACATTAGAATTAACATAGAAACGTGTTATGAAGTTGAAATTCTTACCTCCAAATGATTTCCCTTGATTTCCCTTCAATTCCCTCTCAAAAGCACATGCAACAACGGAAGATATGAAAACCACTTTCGCACTTTAGGCCTTTTAAACATTCTGCCCAGCTAAAATAATTCCTTCACTGCGATCGCAAACTTTGGCACGCAATCGCGAAGAACAAACTTGTTGCCCCTACAATTTACCCTACGCAATCGCAGACAATCTCTATTCATCAATTAAACCCATGTGATCGCAAACCATACCACGCGATCGCGAACCATACCATACCACGTGATCACAAACCATACCACGCGATCGCAGACCATTCCACGCGATCGCGATTAAAAAAAATCCTACCTCACCAATTAACCCTACGCGATTGCAAACATCCTCACGCGATCGCATAGAAGGAAACCAGAACCTTACACCAGCAGCAATCTGCCCAGAATTCAAGCCAAAAGTTGGTCCGTTAACCATCCGAAACACACCCGAGGCCCTCGGGGCCTCAACCAAACATACCGACCTATCCCATAACATCATTCAAACTTAATCGAACCTTCAAAACACCAAAAACAACACGAGAACACCAAATTTACATCAAATTCAACCGTAAGAACTTTGAAACTTCTAAAATTCGCCAACTACGCCGAAACCAACTAAATCACCTCCGATTAATCTGAAATTTTGCAGACATATCCAAAAATAACAGTACGAACCTTTACCAACTTCCGGAATTCCATTCCGACCCTGATATCCTATTTTTCACTGCCGACCGGAAATCGCCAAAAACTAAGTTTCGCCAATTCAAGCCTAATTCTACACCGGACATCATAAAAATATTCTGAACACACTCCTAAGTCCCAAATCACCTAACGAAGCTATTCGACCCATAAAATCCGCATTCCGAGGTCGTTTACCTATAAGTCAATTCTCAGTTGACTTTCTCAACTATTAGGCTACTTTAAAAGGCTAAATGCCTAAACTCTAACCATAACCACTACGGACCCAAACCAATTGATCCAACACATCAAAAATAATATAAGGATACATAACAATGCAGAAATAGGGGATATGGGGTAAATCTCAAGGAACGACCGGTCGGGTCGTTACACGAGATTTTTGCCATGATCCTTTCATGTCACGGATATCTCAGATTTCTTTTATTTGACGCAGCAAGCTTCCATTGATCTCGCTTAGTCTCGATCTCGACTAGTCTCGATCTCGATCGGTCCTAAATCATGAGCTGGGCAATATATCTTCATTTCACGACCCGATATAACTTGGGTCGAACCTTGGCCTGCAGCCCCTGTCTCGATTAACCATACAAAATCAGGAAAGTATGATTTTGACTGTATAAATATAGTCCCCTCATTTTTTGGAAAGTAATAAAAAGAAATGATTTGCGTCCTCGATCTTCACCTCGGTACATCATGATGTAAGCATCATGATGTAAGCAACAGATGTAACCAAAACATCTTATCGGTACAGTTTCCCAAGCATTTAATGCACGTCAGTCAATGGTGGGCCACTACCAGCTTTGAACTGTCATTGTGAAACCAGTAAATAGCCTCCTTCTTCATTCTTTCAAACTTTACTTTCAAATCTTCTTCACTCTAATATTCATAGTTCTTTGCCTTCTTCAAAGCTTCCTATTACCCTTAAAATCGGATAACAACTAAATGTATAAGTGGTTTTAAAGATATGTGAGTTTACTTGTCACAAAGTGAGAAATATGAAAATTGATATTAGAAAGTAACTGCAAAAATAAAGCAAACCAATTTAATGCGCAACTTTGGCCCTCGAGCTAGATCACCCTCGAACCAAGTAAGTATATTATTGAAGAATAAGAACTGAACAACAAAATAGGATAGCTTAAGAAAGAAAATATAATATATTGCTTCATTATGCGTGAATGTGACGCTTACAAAATTATTAGAAATCCCACCGGTCTTATCTTGATATTCTGCCGATATTTCTGCCATGATACTTGCCCAGTCATAGATATCTCGGCTTTCTATTATTCGACTCAGCAAGCTTCCTTCAATCTCGCTCGGTCTTGGTCTCGGCTGGTCTCGATCTCGATCGATCCTTGAATCATGAGCTTGGAAATATATCTTCACGTCACGACTCGATATAACTCGGGGTCGAATGTTGGCATGCCGCCCCGATCTCGATTAACCATACAAAATCGAGCAAGCATTATTTTGACCTTATATTTTTGGAGAGTAATGAAAAGCAATGATTTGAGTCCTCGATCTTCACCTTGGTACATTATGACATAATCATCGTGATGTAAGAAGCACAGGTGACCGAAATGCCTCGTCGATACAGTTTCCCAAGCATTTAATGCGCGTCAATCGACGGTCGGCCACTACCAGCTTTGAACCATTGTTGTGAAATTAATAAATAGCCTCCTTCTTCATTCTTTCAAAATTTACTTTCAATTCTTCTTCACTCTAATCTTCAGTTCCTTGCCTTCTTCAAAGCTTCCTATTACCCTTAAAATCGGATAACAATTAAATTTATAAGTGGTTTTAAGGATATGTGATTTCACTTGGCACAAACTGAGAAATATGAAAATTGATATTAGAAAGTAACTAAAAAAATAAAGCATACCAATGTACTGCGCAGCTTTGGCCCTCGAGCTAGGTCGCCCTCGAACCAACTGAGTATATTATTGAAGACTAAGAACAGAACAACAGAATAAGAGAGATTAAGAAAGAAAATATAATATATTGCTTCATTATGCGTGAATGTGATCCTTATTAATTATTAGAACCCCCTTTATTTAGTTGAGGAATTCTAGTTATGGTACAATTCTAAATACAGAAGGAAATCCCATGATTGTCTAATTAACCAGTCTTATCTTAATACGTGCCGAGATTTCCACCATGATCCTTGTTCGGTCACGGATATCTCGGCTTTCTGTTATTCAACTCAACAACTTCCTTCGATCTCGCTCGATCTCTATCTCGCTCAGTCTTGATCTCAGCTATTCTCGATCTCGATCAGTCCCTGAATCACGAGCTTGGCAATATATCTTCATGTCACGACCCGATATAACTTGCGGTCGAACCTTGGCCTGCTGCCCCGGTCTTGATTATCCATAGCTTGATTTTGACCGTATACAGATAGTCCTCTCATTTTTTGGAGAGTAATGACAATACGTAATGACATAAGCATGATGTAAGCATCACGGTTTAAGCAATAAAGGTGACAGAAATGTCTCGTTGATACAGTTTCCCAAGAATTTAATGTGTGTTAGTCGACAGTCGGCAACTACCAGCTTTAAACCGTCGTTGTGAAACCAATTAATATCCTCCTTCTTCATTCTTTCAAACTTTACTTTCAAATCTTCTTCAGTCTAATCTTCATAGTTCTTTGCCTTCTTCAAAGCTTCCATTCTTCAGATTTTTGAGTTTCTTTTCTTGTTCTTGTTAAAACACCAAATATTTCAATTTTTATTATTCTTTGACCATAAAGCTTCAACGTCGGGCCACCAAAGCACCTTTCTCAAGCATAGACAAAGACAAAGATCTGGGTTGGATGAGCCGGTTTGTTTGGGTGAAGACCACAGACCTAATCCTGGCTGAGAGCATGTCATTTCTTGAGAAATGGAATATGAAACATAAGTATGATTCTGTTCTCAACTTCTGATCACTGTATTTACTTTTTCATCCTTTCTTATCGGTGTTCTTCTTGATGCAGTCGTTGCTTGGATGCCGAGTGCAGTTCCCCATCTCGAGAACTGGGTTAGGAGCCTCGTATCGAAGTTAACATACGCCGAGCCCGTGTGGCGCGATTTGGAAAAGGGTCGGTGGGAGGCTAGTAGCCATGGTAAGCCTTCTTCCTGGTTTAATAATTTTTCCATTATTCAAACATCTTTCCAAGCTTACTTAACTTTTCTTTTTGTAGGTCTCGGGAAGGACGCGCCGATGAGACCCCCTTCTGGTGATGAAGAAATCCTCCCCCACCATCTATCCTGAAGCCGGTGAAGGAGAAGAAGAGGAAGAGGGCTTTAGATTCTGAGGGGAAAAAGCCCAAAAAGAAAACAACTCGCAGGCCTAAGGGGATATATATTCCTCTAACTTTGGAGTCGGTCCAAAGGCTAAGGGATAAATAAGAAGAAGAAGAAAAAGATGACTTCGGGGTCGTGGACTATGTACGAGATGATGCAAACACTTGAGGAACCACAGAGCCAATGAGAGTTGAAAATTACCTGTCTCGGCTTGAGGAGTAAGCCTTGGCCGAAGTCCCCGAGTCAAAGAGAGACGAAGATGCTTCCCTTTGGGGTAACAAGGTTGTTGAGGAGGTGGATGCCGATGATGAAACCGGGCTCGAGGCTCCCCAAAACGGAGGAGAAATCCCAAAAGACTCACTTAGGGTAATGGAGATTGGGGATTTCCCGTTGTTTCCTTCATTATCTAAGTCGATGATACACGAAGCTCGAGTGGTGGAGACTTGTCACGAGAAAGGAGCCCATGGAGAGGAAGATCCTTTCTGTGGTTAATTTTTTGGGGTATAAGATGTCGCCGGTCTGAGTGATTTGGAGGTACCGAGGAAGAGCTCGAGTGAAGCTTCCTCGAGCTTTAAATTGATCCATCAGTTTCCAGCCCCCAATGCCGACTCCGAGCGTAGGAGATCGATTACCATCTCGGTCCCAGAGGATGCTCGGGTTCTTTCTTCCCCTGTAGGGGTGGCTAGCTACCTCCAATGCTTTGTAATGGATGAAGACCAAGCCCAGATGGAAGAGGTGGGAGCACCTTGTCTTTTTAACAAAGCCCAACAGGCTCTAAATCAAATAATCCTAGATTCCCTTATAGGTATCAATTTTTATACTCATACTTTTCTTCCTTTATATAAATCCTTCTTCTTGTATTTGTATGTCACGCCCCAAACCTAGGGGGCGAGACCAGTACCTACCATCTTGCGACTAAGGTATTATGAACATATAATGCCATACTTTGGCCATGGGTCACTTGCAAGACAATTTGTGAATGCTGACTAAACATCAATATGAAGTTGGGCCGACAAGGCCGTCATAACTACTACAGCTGGCAAACCAACAAAATATACATATCAGACCTACAAGCCCAACATACTGTACTACCTGACAAGCTATGTCTACAAGCCTCTACTAATGGATGTATTGTGATCAGAACAGGGCCCCGACCTACTCATAACATATATACATATATACACAAGATGTACATAAAGCTCTAGACTTGGCAACTCCGAAGGGCATGGAGCTTGCCGATCAAGGTGAACTCGGGCAACACCTAATGAGAAGGTCTACCCACCTGTCTGTCTGAACCTGCACACAATGAAAATAATGTATCGAGTATGTAAGGCAATATACTGAAAGCTGAAACTTAACTGATAATATAATAACTGAAAGTAACTGTGAGTCAAAGATAATCTGAAGATATGCTCACCTGCCGATACTGACTCAACTCTCTCAATATAGTAAGTAAAATAGTTGTTCGGCCCTATAAGGTTCGGTATATATATATATATAACTGCTCTCCATAGTAGACTCGCTCAAAGCTGCTTGACCATACTAGGCTTTGTATCTCGGCTATGTTGGGCTGGCTCATAGGCGCTCGACCACACTAATCTCGGTATATAACTTACCATCTGATCAGAGGTTGCCCAATAGGGGCCTTCCCACCGATTATAGCTCGATGGTGGTGAAAATACATACTGTAATACTGTATATATATAGACCCTCTGCTCTTTTGACTGGAAGAAGACAATATTAAATTGGATATAAAGTCCCAATAAGGGAGTATACTATAACTTATGAGACTAGGAAATGCACATAAATTCAGGAATATGAATTCTCTTTATGCCTCGTTATCAAACTCATGTAGTTACGAGATCATACGAAAATGAAGGAAGGATTTAACCTTAACATACCTGGGTATGGAAAATCAGTATCATATTTTTTAGAAGGATTGCATTGTACTCCCTTAAAATTGAAAAATTTTATGCTGCTTAAGATCGCTATATTTTAAATCTTTGCTATTCTTTTAATTGTTGAAAGATATGTATCTTTGAATTGTTGAAAGATATGTACTCCCCCCGGTTCACAATAAGTGGCCAGTTTCCTTTTTCATTTTGGTCCAAAATAAGTGTCCAATTATGTAATCAAGAAAGAATGTTCTTAAAAAAATAACCCCTATGTACATATCCCTAAAAAAATTTCTTACTCCTCACATTAAATGTTTAATTAGGGTTAGTTTAGTCATAGTAGGTATTTTATATAGAATTTAGTAGTTTCTTAATGTGCGTGCTAAAAGCAAATTGGTCACTTGTTGTGAACCGGAGGGAGTAGCTTTCTTTGAATTAAAAGGCCTTATATTTGAATTGGTTGCCACATAACCCATACGGACTAAGAGTCATATGTTTTGGTTATGGCTTGCTGCCACGTGGGGAGGAGGGGGTTAATCTTTATCCCATAACTCATTAGTTAAGTAGATAATATCCCGTTACCCAATAATTAACCAATTATCCACATAATTAAGAATTATCTTAAATTACTTAAAATACTACTCATTTTTAATACACTTTATGCATCATACTATCATGGTCATATGGTACCTTGTATGGTACTAGTCCTTAATATCGGGTATTATAGCTCGTACCGTATTTTATCCCAAATCGACAACCTTCAATGAAACTGATTTTCTTTGATTCGTTTACCATTTTTATATCACGACACTTACTTATTGCTTGTTATAAATATCATAAATGCTAATAATTTCAATAAAATCTCATCCACGAGTCTACGTCAACTAACTGAAGACAAAACTTTAACGTACAAAAACATGGAATGTAAAATCTCATTTCCAAGCTTACATCAATTTACTTATGGCGTACTTCCACGTGTGAAGACATGGGGTGTAACATCATTGCCCTTTTTGGAACATTCGTCCTCGAATGTTGACTGATCACTTATCATTTTCATGACTTATGCCTTCTGAATACTTTACTGCTCTCCTTTCCATCTAGGCAACTGTTCTGTGAATAATTCCAAAGGTCAGGGCATTCCCGCATAAATATTAGGTTATTTCCTTTGTCTTAACTTATGTCTCGCACTGGCTCCTTATTTATCAAAAATATACCGAGCCGGAACCCTTACTTCCTCTCCTTGATGTCGTGCTTGCATAATGTTCTGGAATCGTAGCATATCTGTCGAATTTGGATAAGTGCAATACCATTCCTTTCTATTTTTTTATTTTTTTATTTTTTATTTTTTATTTTTTATTTTTTTTTTGCATTTTTCCTTCAGAACTCCATAGCTACTAGAACCACTTAATTATGACTTAATGGCACATCACCCATATTCCCCTCTTTAGGAGAGTAATAAGAGTTGGAGCCACCAGGATCTACCTATAGATGTTTTACCTATTCCTCTTTGGCGTCTTTTCACATCATCAATGACCCTTACTCTCCTTCCGGTAATCCTTCTATACCAAAGATAACAAAATTCCTTCCTCACGAGGGTGACACTTAGTATAACTGACACATACAGTCCCTTAAGCTTAACTTTGCTCACATTGTTTGCCTTAAGGAAAAGTCTTCCTGAATGACCATTCTCCGAATATCTCATGAATCTTCTTCTGTTGTCCATTCTATTATCGCCAAAACAAAATTTGAAATTCTCACGATACCGCTATCATCAAATCACCTCAATCCCTAATTCATGGTTAGCTTATATTGTTCATTAGTCCATACTGATTTCCATTATTATGGGGACTATTTTTTTTCCTTTTGGTAATCACGTTAGAGTCACGAACTTATTTATCGAAATAAGGATATGACTTTATGGCCTATACACTTTTGTTGTCTCAAGGCCTATCACCTCTCGTTTCTTCCTTCACCTGACTATAGACTTTGTAATATTGTCATTTCAAGATCTACCATTGTCATCCATGTATCATATATTACTCATAATGCTTCATTAACTCTCTTCCTATTTCCCGCTATCATTTATGTCTATCACTTTATTCTGAAAACTTCAACAAAACATTCTTTTACTTTTAGCTCCCCTTTGCCCCATCCAGTGGCTCTTCGGGTTGCTCACCGTTCTTGCTCTACTAGGGACGGGGGCCACACTAAGGCAATATTCATCCATTCAAAGAATTCAGTGCCTGTCTTTGAAGTACTCATATCTAGCTATACTATTTTAGAGTGCACCATCTAGGTGTCTCACAAGGAGATTTTTAGAACATTTGAAATATCCTTCGGAAATGTCAACTAACGCAAACAATTCATTCACCATTTTGGGTTACTCTAACCCAAGCCGGATCCTGATATCCCGTCTTTCTCTTAAACTACACATGTTAGCTCCCATAGGGCATAACTGAAATGCGTGATGCCAATTGTACATACCTCTGTTACTGTTGAAGGTAACTCAAAATGCTTATATCTCTCTTCCCGAATTATAGATAATTTTCATGTTTACTAACTGGGTATCTCGTACCCTTCTTCACCTTGCTTCTATTACTTGTTGAAACTTGTATTTACCTTCTTAATCTCTCATTGTTTTTCACCATATGGGTGGATAGATATTCCTACCTTAAGGCTCCTTATCAAAGAGGCTTACACGTCTTCGTACACACAAGATCTACTGAAGACCTTACATTTACTCATCACAAACATCATGAAAAATTGAGTTCCTCCGACTCAATCTTCCATAGCCACATTCAATCTCTTACCAACTGTAGGTATCATTTTGTTACAAATGAAATAGAATCTACGAGTTTGAATTCTTATAAGTGAGCTCTATCACACGATCTAGAGTAAGGAGAAGGAGTGACAATTCTAAATTCCAAGTAGTCTCCTGCTTATAAGTGTGGTGTATATCAAAACCATAAACAAGACTCTACTAGACACGACTTGTAGACTCCCTAGGACATAACCTCTCCGATACCACTTCTGTCACGCCCCGAACCTGGGGGGCGAGATCGACAGCAGGTGCCTCACCTAACCCTGTGTACCAACTTGCGAATAAGGGATTTTGAACATATAATTCCATACTTTGGCCTTGGGCCACATTGCAAGACAATTTGCGAACACTGACTAAACACCAATATGAAGTTGGGCCGACAAGGCCGTCATAACTACTACAGTTGGAAAACTAACAAAATATACACACTAGGCTTACAAGCCCAATATACTACACTAACTAAAAGGATATGTCTACAAGCCTCTACTAATGGATGTAGTGTGATTGGAACAGGGCCCCCGCCTAATCATAACATATATACATAAATACACAAGATGTACGTAAAGCTCTAGACCCGACAACTCTGAAGAGAATGGAGCTTACCGATCAAGCTAAACTCGGGAAACACCTAATGAGGAGGTCTACTCGTCTGTCTATCTGAACCTGCATGCATGGAATGCAGCGCCCCAGAAAAGGGACGTCAGTACAAAATAATGTACTGAGTATGTAAGGCAATATACTGAAAGTTGAAACTAAACTGATAATATAATAACTGAAAGTAACTAGGAGTCAAATATAATCTGAAGATATGGTCACCTGCTGATACCGACTCAACTCTCTCAATATAGTAAGTAAAATAGTTGTTCGGCCCTATAAGGCTTGGTGTATATATATATATATATATATAAAACTGCTCTGCCGTAGTAGGCTCGCTCATAGGCTCTCGGCCATACGAGCCTCTGTATCTCGGCCATTCTAGGCTCGCTCATAGGTGTTCGGCCACAGTAGGCTCAGTATATAACTTACCATCTAATCTGAGGTTGCCCAATAGGGGTCTGCCCATCGATTATAGCTCGATGGTGGTGAAAATACCGTAATATTGTATATATATATATATACACACACACACACCCTTTACTCTTTTTACTAGAAGAAGACAATATTAAATTGGACATAAAGTCTCGATAAGGGAGAATACTATAACTTATGAGACTAGGAAATGTACATAAATTCAGGAATATGAATTTCTCTTTATGCCTCGTTATCAAACTCATGTAGTTACGAGATCATGACAAAATGAAGGAAGGGATTAACCTTAACATACCTGGGGTAGGAAAAATAGGTATGATATTTTTGAGAAGGATTGCATCGTACTGACTTAAAATTACAAAATCTCACGTTGCTTTAGATTACCCATATTTTGAATCTTTGCTATTCTTTTAATTGTTGAAGACATGTATCTTTGAATTGTTGAAAGATATGTAGCTTTATTTTAATTAAAATGCCTTATATTTTAATTGGTTGCCACATAACCCATACTGACTAAGAGTCATATGTTTTGGTTGTGGTTGTTGCCACGTGGGGAGGGGGGTTAATCTGTATCCCATAACTCATTAGTTAATTAGGTAATATCCCGTTACCCAAAAATAATTATCAATTACCCAAATAATTAAGAATTATCTCAAATTACTTAAAATACTACTCATTTTTAATACACTTTATACATCATACTATCATGGTCATATGGTCCCTTGTATGGTACTAGTCCTAAATTTCGGGTATTATAGCTCGGACCGTATTTTATCCCAAATCAACAACCTTCAACGAAAATCATTTTCTTTGATTTGTTTACCCTTTTTCTTTCATGACACTTACTTATTTCTTGTTATAAATAACATAAATGCTTATAATATCAAGAAAATCTCATCCCCGAGTCTACGTCTATTAACTGAAAACAAAACTTTAACGTACAAAAAAATGTAATGTAACATCTCATTTTCGAGCTTATATCAATTTACTTATGGCGTACTTCCACGTGTGAAGACATGGGGTGTAACATCATTCCCCCCTTTGGAACATTCGTCCTCGAATGTTGACTGATGCACTTATCATTTTCATGACATGCCTTCTGAATACTTTAGTGCTCTCCATGCCATCTAGGAAATAATTCCAAAGGCCAGGGCATTCCCGCATAAATATTAGGTTATCTCCTTTGTCTTAACTTACGCCTTGCACTGGCTCTTTACGCCTTGCACTGGCTCTTATGTTGTCCATTCTATTATCTCCGGAACGAAATTTGAAATTCTCACGATACCGCTATTATCAAATCACTCAATTCCTAATTCATGGTTAGCTTATATTATTCATCGGTCTATACTGATTTCTAATTTTCTAGGGACTAATTTTTTTCCTTTTGGTAATCAAGCTAGAGTCACGAACTTATTTCTCAAAATAAGGATATGGCTTTATGGCTTATACAATTTTGTTGTCTCAAGCCCTATCACCTCTCATTTCTTCCTTCACCTGACTATAGACTCTGCAATACTGTCATTTTATGATCTACCATTGTCATCAATGTATCATATATTACTCATAATGCTTCATTGACTCACTTCCTATTTTTCGCTAGCATTTATGTCTATCACTTTATTTTGAAAACTTCAACAAGACATTCTTTTACTTATAGATCCCATTTACTCCATCCTATGGCTCTTTGGGTTGCTCATCATTCTCGCTCTATTAGGGACGGGAGCCACACTAAGGTAATATTCATCCATTCAAGGCTTCCAGTGCCTATCTTTGTAGTACTCATATCTAGCTATGCTATTTTTGAGTGCACCATCTGGGTGTCTCACAAGGATATTTATTAGCACATTTGCAATATCCTTCAGAAATGTCAACTAACGCAAACAACCCATTCACCATTTGGGTTACTCTAACCCAACCCGGATCCTGATATCCCGTCTTTCTCTTAAACTACACCGGTTAGCTCCCATAGGGCATAACTGAAATGGGTGAGGCCAATTCTACATACATCTGTTACTGTTGAAGGTAACTCAAAATGCTTATATCTCTCTTCCTGAATTGTAGATAATGTTCATTTTTACTAACTGGTACCTCATACCCTTCTTCGCCTTGTTTCTATTACTTGTTGAAACTTGTATTTACCTTCTAAATATCTCATTACTTTTCACCATATAGGTAGATAGATATTCTTCCCTTAAGGCTCTTTATCAAAGAGGCTTACACGTCTTCGTACACACAAGATCTACTGAAGAACTTACGTTTACTCATCATAAACATCATGAAAAATTGAGTTCCTCTGACTCAATCTTCCATAGCCACATTCAATCTCTTACTAACAGTAGGTATCATTTTGTTACAAATGAAATAGAAGCTACGAGTTTGAATTCTTATAATTGAGTTCTACCACACGATCTAGAGTAAGAAGAAAGAGTGACAATCCTAAATTCCAAGTAGCCTTCTGCTTATAAGTGTGGTGTATATCACACCCATAAACAAGACTCTACTAGACACAACTTGTAGACTCCCTAGGACAGAACTGCTCTGATACCACTTCTGTCACGCCCCGAACCTGGGGGGCGAGATCGGCACCAGGTGCCTCACCTAACCTTGTGTACCAACTTGCGACTAAGGGATTTTGAACATATAGTTCCATACTTTTTCCTTGGGCCACATTGCAAGACAATTTGCGAACGCTGACTAAACATCAATATGAATTTGGACCGACAAGGCCGTCATAAATACTACAGTTGGCAAACTAAAAAAATATACATACCAGACTTACTAGCCTAACAGACTACAATAACTGACATGATATGTCTACAAGCCTATACTAATGGATGTAGTGTGATCGGAATAGGGCCCCCACCTAATCATAACATATATACATAAATACACAAGATGTACGTAGAGCTCTAGAACCGACAAATCTGAAGAGAATGGAGCTTACCGATCAAGATGAACTCGGGAAACACCTAATGAGGAGGTCTACATGTCTGTCTATTTGAACCTGCACGCATGGAATGCAGCGCCCCAGAAAAAGGACGTCGGTACGAAATAATGTACCGAGTATGTAAGGCAAAATACTGAAAGTTGAAGCTGAACTGATAATATAATAACTGAAAGTAACTGGGAGTCAAAGATAATCTGAAGATATGGTCACCTACTGATACCGACTCAACTCTCTCAATATAGTAAGTAAAATAGTTGTTCGGCCCTATAGGGCTTGGTATATATATATATATATATATATATATATATATATATATATATATAACTGCTCTGCCGTAGTATACTCACTCATAGGCGGTCGACCATACTAGGCTTTGTATCTCGGCCATGCTGGTTTGCTCATAGACGCTCGGCCACAGTAGGCTCGGTATATAACTTACTATATAATTTGAGGTTGCCCAATAGGGGCCTGCCCCCCGATTATAGCTCGATGGTGGTGAAAATAACATATATATATATATATACATATATATATATATATATATATATATATATATATATATATATATATATATATATATATATATATATATNCTTCTTACAGTCAAAAGATTAGAGGGTCTATATATACATATATATATATATATATGTATATATAGACCCTCTAATCTTTTGACTGTAAGAAGACAATATAAGATTTGACATGAAGTCTCGATAAGGGAGAATACTATAACTTATGAGACTAGGAAATGTACATAAATTCAGGAATATGAATTTCTCTTTATGCCTCGTTATCAAACTCATGTAGTTACGAGATCAGCCAAAATGAAGGAAGGGCGTAACCTTAACATACCTGGGGTAGGGAAAAATCGGTATTATATTTTTGAGAAGGATTGCATCGTACTCCCTTAAAATTGCAAAATCTCATGTTGCTTAAGATCGCCCATATTTTGAATCATTTCTATTCTTTTAATTGTTGAAAGATATGTATCTTTGAATTGTTGAATATATGTAGCTTTCTTTGAATTAAAATGCCTTATATTTGAGTTGGTTTCCACATAACCCATACTGACTAAGAGTCATATGTTTTGGTTCTGGCTTGCTGCCACGTGGGGAGGGGGGGGGGTTAATCTTTATCCCATAACGCATTACTTAATTAGGTAATATCTCGTTACCCCAAAATAATAATCAATTACCCACATAATTAACAATTATCTCAAGTTACTTAAAACACTACTCAGTTTTAATACACTTTATACATCATACTATCATGGTCATATGGTCCCGTGTATAGTACTAGTCCTTAATATCGGGTATTATAGCTGAGACCGTATTTTATCCCAAATCGGCAACCTTCAACGAAACTGAATTTTCTTTGATTCGTTTTCACTTTTTTTTCACGACACTTATTTATTTCTTGTTATAAATAGCATAAATGCTTATAATCTCAAGAAAATCTCGTCCCCGAGTCTACGTCAATTAACTGAAGACAAAACTTTAACGTACAAAAAACACGAAATGTAACAACTCATTTCCGAGATTATATCAATTTACTTATGGGGTACTTCTACGTGTGAAGACATGGGGTGTAACATTGTAGGCCTCGGTGCCTCATCATGAAGCTTTCTTCCAATCCCGAGGGGAGCTTAGCCGATATGAGGCTGAAATATGAAGGCTCACTGAGGAGAAAGACGCCTTTAAGCTTCTCATTGAGCAAAGAGAAGAGGAAGCAAAAGTCCTTCGTGCTGAGATAGACGCAGTTCAGAAAGAACAAGTTGATCTGGCGGAGCAGGTAAGAAGAATCTTAGAAGTTAATGACACTGACTCAGGCGTGGTGGCTAACGGTTCGGTCCCACAGGTCCAGTAAAAGCTAGATGTGATCAGGAAACTTCATGAGGAAGTGGACATAGTGAATGTAGAGGTCGAGGCATGGAAGAAGAACATGGATCGACTTTCCTCAAAAAAGGAGGTTGCCCGAGCACAATTGGCCTCGGTTGAAACCCAACTCCGAAGTATGAAAGAGAAAGCCATGGTACAAGCCAAGAATATTTAGGAGTTCCAGTCTCAGTTGGGTTTAGCCACTTCCAGTTGGGAGAAGCTGGTAACAGAACTTGTAGCGGCCAAATCGGAGGTCGAAATGTCCAAGTTAATGGTGATGCAATGGTGGCCCTCTACCGGACCAACGCTGAAGCTACTCAGGTTCTAGCAAAGGTAGTTGTCGAAGTTGCTCAGGCTCGAGCAAAGTGGGTTGCCGAGCATACTAAATGCCAGTCTCGAAGGGAGACTCTCGAGGAGATCCATGCTCATGGATTCGATCTTACAACCGAGATCGAGAGTACTAAGGAGCTTGAAGCTGAAGCCAGAGTATTGGTATTTCCTGATGATGACGATTCTGAGAGCAAGAGTGGATCTCAAAGTGGAGAAGTTCCAAGAGTGAAGATGCTTCTCCCGGAGAAGACTAGGCCCTTTAGAATTGATATATTTTGTGTTTCTTTTAAGGCTGTTTTGGCTTTTTGTAAATAATTTTGATCGGTCCATGTTTCCCTTGTAAACGATTTTTTACATATATATATATATAAACCTTTCTTTCTCTTCTACCTTATAAAATTATGAAGTTGCATTCTAAGGTCCATGGTTGAAACAGTTTGCTCGAAATTGAATTAGTATAGCCTTTAGGCTTTATGATCGGGCAAGGGTCTGCTCGAACTCGAAATAGGGTACCTTAGATTTTTTAGCTGAGAGAGAATGGTCTATCGAACTCAGAGTAAAAAGAGCCCTTAGGCTATTGTATTTTCTATGTTAGGCCGACTTGACCTTTGTAGAAAGATTGTTTATACAAGTAAGTCTTTCTCCCCTCTTCGGCTTAAAAAAGTATTTATCACTTGTGTTTAAAAAACTTGTAATGCCTTAGCAAGAAATAATAAGGGATCCTTTGAGAGTTCAAACAATCTTGCATTCATTAGAGTTTTTGAAGCTTGGTATTATCGAAGCTTTTTACGAGTTTGATGGGGTAGCTCTTTTAATTTGTTATGAAAGAATTCGAAGTCTTATTTTGTTACGGAATTCGGACGTCTCTGAACTGTGTTAATTCGACCGAAGCCTCTTAGTATGGAATCTTCCCGTTAGGCTTGTTTTCCCATTTTACTTCGAGCTTGCCCGAAGTATCAGTCCCGAGTGGGGTGGCCTTGGCCTTTGAAAATCGAGGGTTGCCTAAAAGGTCTTATGTCCTTGAAGTTTTAATAATTCGATCTTGTTCGAATTTACTTTTCGGACGACAGTACCCGAGCATGGGGGTGATTATCCGTACTCTAGTTATGATAGGCTTAAGCATGTCTCCATAATAGATCGAGAGTATGAAATTATAAAGTGGAAGAACTTTTCTAAGGCATGAGATATCGGTAAGGAAAAATACTTCTCTTTATAAATGATTATACATGCGTACATGTTTTGTGCCAGGGCTCGAGCAACTTATGCATGCACGATTCGTTTGACCGTTTGGCCCTTAAAATTTCACCTATTGAAACCCCGCTATTATGAAGTAATTTCCTCGCAACAAAGTTGACATACGAGGGAAATGCCCCCCCAGTATTCGAGGTTGATTGAAAAGAAGCCTCGAATACTGTTGAATTATTCTAAGTTAGTACGATTAATGGTTGACTCATTTAAAACCTCGCCGGAAAACCTATTTGGGACAAAACCGATCTAAGGGAAAAAGAGTGCAACGCGTGCTTTCAGACCTAAAGACTTCGTGTTGAAAAATCCATCAATTTTTCTGGTTGAACTCCTGCAAGATTTAGTTTAAAATAAAACTAAAAATGGAAGTGGTTGTACCTTAGTAGTAGTATCGTTAGGTGTGATACGTTCCAATTACTCGGTAGTTGTTTGATGTTCATCGTGTCGAGCGTGTAGGATCCTTTTCTGGTGACTTCGAGAATCTGGTATGGTCCTTCCCAGTTCACACACAGTTTTCCTTCATTTGGATTTTAGGTGTTGATGGTGACTTTTCTAAGTACCAAGTCCCCGATGTTAAAATGTCGAAGATTGGCTCTTCGATTGTAGTACCTTTCGATTCACTATTTTTGAGTGGCCAATCAGATGAGACTGGCTTCGCGCTAGTAACGACCCGATGGGTCATTCCGAGAGTTTAGCCTCGTTTCCCCTATTTTTGTTTCATTTGTGTGATTCAGCTCTTGTGTGTTTTGTTGGGTTGGTTGGCTCGGGTTCGGAGTGGTCGTGGTGAGAAAAGAGACACTTAGTCTCTTAAGTTGGTCTTATGGTTAGAAAAGTCAACCAGAAGTTGACTATTTGGTAAACGGCCTCGGAATGCGGATTTTATGGCTAAAATATTTTCGTTAGGTGATTTAGGACTTAGGAGTGAGTTCGGAATGTTTTTCGGAGGTCCGGATAGGATTAGGCTTGAATTGGCAAAATTGAGATTTTGGCGACTTTCGGTTGGCAGTGGAAAATAGGCTATCGGGATCGGAATGGAATTCTGGAAGTTGGAGCATGTTCGTAGTGTCATTTTGGATATGTGTGCAAATTTTCAGGTCAATCGGACGTGTTTTGGGTTGTTTCGGCATCAATGGTGGAATTTAGAAGTTTCAAAGTTCATAGGCTTGAATCCGTGGGGAATTTGGCATTTTGGCATTGTTTTTGGTGTTTCGAAGGCTCGACTAAGTTTGAATGGTGTTATGGGGTGTGTTGGCATGTTTGGTTGAGGTCCCAAGGGCCTCGGGTGTGTTTCGGGAGGTTAACGGACCAAGTTTGGATGTTGGAAAGTTGCAGATTTTTGCTGTGTTCAGGTCTGGTTTTCTTCTATGCGATCACAAGGGTATGTATGCGATCGCATGGGCTTGTTATGAGGCAGCAGGATTTTGGCCTATGTGACCGTGTTTGGGAGGTGGCGATCGCGTGAGTGAGGGGCCTGAGTTCTGTGTGGTCGCGTGAGGTTGTATGCGAATGCGTAGAGTTGAGGCGCGTGTGGCGCGTGGGGGTAGAGGCGAATGCGTAGAGAAAGTCTGGGATGTTCTTCACGAACGCCTGCCTCAGAACGCGAGCGCACTGAGGAAAAATAGAAGTGCTGGGCAGTGTATTTAAAAGGCCATATCCGCGACCTTTAGCCATTTTTTCACCATTTTTGGACAGATTTGAAGCTTTTGAGAGAGATTAAAGAGGGAATCAAAAGGGAAACTCTTGGAGGTAAGATTTTTGACATCATAACTCGATTCTATGTTTATTCTAAGCAATTAAACCTGAAATTAGGTTGATTTAAACCCAAAATTGGGGAAGTTAGAGCATGGAAAATTGGAGACTTTAATTGAGTAATTGAAGGGGCAATTGTGGCCCGATTTTGATGTTCTTGGTATGTACAGACTCGTGGCAGAATGAGGATTTGCGGGCCGGTTTGACGTAAGTAACGGTTGTAACTCTAGACCTGAGGGTATGAAACCCCAGTATTTCGCATTGTTTTGATAAATGAGGTGACACACACTAGGCGACGAGCATCTGGACGTGCACCGATAGGGATTGGACTTGGTCCGTCCCGTGGCGACTATTAAGCCGTGTATTTGATTTGAAATCATAGGATATCCTGTATTTTTAGGTTTATATTATATTATGGGAAATATGCCATGTTTGGGGCCTTATGTTGACCTGTTTTAGACCCTCAGGGGTATTTTTTCACTATTCTCACACTAATTGTGATAGAAAAAATTTAGTGAACTCAGTCATGCTTATTACTTGTTGTTATTATCACTGTTATCACACTGTTTTAGAATACTGAGAGGTACCTTGGGCTGAGTCCCGTGAGTTGAGATGAGTTGCCCGAGTGGCTTGTGAGGATGACTGAGTGAGGCTGAGAACCGAGTTTGTGAGGATAGTTACAGATCGGGCTGCATGCTACAACAGATACTATATGGATCGGGGCTGCTGGTTTCTGGTGCAGCTGGTGTGCATTGTGATCGCGGTCGTTGGGAAGAGGAAATTTGAAGGCTGCTGAGAAATTCTCATCGCGAACGCGACAAAGCAGATACAAACGCGGAGCTCGGATTTCGGAATCCTACATGAACGCCTGTAGTCTTATGCGAACGCGTAGAAGGGAATAAGGATGCAGTGAGTTTTAGCCTTCGCGATCGCGAAGGCGTTCCTGCGATCGCATAGTAGGGTCAGTGTTGGGCAGAGTGTTTTAAAAGCAGGATTTGGTCATTTCTCCTCCATTTTTCATTTGGTTGGGTGGTTTTTATAGCTCTTGGAAGGGAGATTTTCGTCATCACTGTCAAGGTAAGTGATTCCCCGCCTATTGCAAGTTAAATACATGATTATGCATAGATTTAACATGGAAATTAGTAGAAAATTTGGGGTTTTGGTAGAAAGACCTAGAATTTGCATTTCTGATTTTTACCACGAATTTGGGCATGAAATTTAGAGTAAACTATATATTTGAGTTAGTGAGGCTATGGGTAAACTTTATCTTTGAAAAATTTCGGAATTCGGGCACGTAGGCCCAAGGGCAATACTATCAACTTTCTGAGTGGAGTTATGAATTTATATAAATTGAATTGTTATAACTATTAGAGTATATTTTTATTGGTTTGACCATTATTTGGATAGTTTTGGGGCATTGTGCATCAATTTTAGTCGTCGGAAGGGCTTGGAGGCCAGTTATGAATCTTCGGAGCGAGGTAAGTCGCCTTTCTAACCTTGTAAGGGGGAATTGTCCCCATAGGTGAAAAAATCAATCATGTGCTATTATTTGTGGGGGCTATGTATGCATGAGGTGACGAGGGTCCGTGTATAGCTACTATTATGCTTCTGTCCAAAAACTTGGGATATAGACCCAAGTCAAGCATTTTAATTACTGTGGAACCCGTAAACTTTATAATTTCTGAACCCGTAAACTTTATAATTTCTAAACCCGTAAACTTCCAAACACATAAACCTTCGAGCTCATAACTTTTGGAACTTGTAAAATTTCGAACATGTAAACCGAAAGATGAAAAATCTAAAACTGAAAATATATAAAAAAATATTTTTTCTGGGTCGGGGGGGTATGAAGAAAAACAAAAGATAGAAATTTAAAATTACAAAAAAAAATGTTGTGCGGGGTGGGGGTGGCTAGCGCACAAAAACGAAAAAAGAAATTTGAAAATTACAAAAAAAAAAGTAAAGAATTTTTTTTTTGTAGGGGTGAGGGGCAATGNAATAGGGTGGGAAGGAGAAGGAGTTTTGAAAAATATTTTCCCTTTTCTTGATAAGGAAAATATTTTCCTCCAATTGGAGGAAAATGAGTTCATAAAGAAAATATTTTCCACAATATTTAAGCCAACCAAACATGGAAAAATTGAAAAATATTTTCCGGAAAATATTTTCTTACATACTAATGTCACAACCCCAACTCCACTAGTCGTGATGACACCTAACCCAACCCGCTAGGTAAGCTAACTAATAATTACCCAATTTCAATAATATTAGTAAGACAGTAATGTAAAGAGATTATCTGACTTTTATACATTTCTCAAGGACTGGTTGTACAAATCATGATTTTTCTTAGAATAGAGTTTACAAAGCGGAATGAAGTAAATACATAGTCTGTTTGAAAAGTACATAAAGAGAACTTTATAGTCTAAGGCTACCCCGAACAAAGAGACAACTGCAACAGGGACACATGTACTTCTTCAAATCCAGCAATCATCGAACACAGCAACAACAACAACCAACATCTGCACGCAATATGTAGGAGTGTCGTATTAGTACAACCAACCCCTTGTATTGAGTAAGTAACAAATCTAACCTTAGGTTGAAAGCAGTGGCGAGCTATTAGAAGGTCATGTCCAATACCGATATTCTACAACAGTTCATAAAAGCATAACACAAGTAATAAAAGGGTATCTCAGAAGTAAAATTCTCAACTCGTTCCCAGTCCCAGAAAAATAGGCATGCTTTTCAAATATCTTTGTAAGAACTCAAATATTTTGCCGAAAATACCAAAATACAGGTAAATTTGAAAACTATGATTTTTTCCAAAATCCTTTCAACAATAAATAAGATATTTCATTTTCTTTCCAAATAACAAGTATAAAATGTCTCTCTATGCCCACATATCAATGTGTATAATAAGTTATGGATGACGTGATACTATATAACATGAGGAAAAATGCATCCCTATGCTTGTATGTCATGTGTACATGCAAATTCATGTATCTCATAGATGAATAATGCACTCACACTCTCAAAGTACTCAATATCACTACTCAATGCTCAGCACACTCAGACACTCATCATTTTATAATAACTAGTGCGGCGTGCAGCCCGACAAATACACATTTATAGTTGACTGCGCTTACTGGGGGTGTTCAGACTCCGGAGTGGCTCCTACAACCCAAGTGCTATAATTCGCACGGACAACTCACGTGTTGCACGGACAACTCACGTGCTATAATATCAATATTTGGGTCCGCACAGACAACTCACGTGCTGCACGGACAACTCACGAGCTATGACATCAATACCTGGATCCGCACGGACAACTCACGTGTTGCATGAACAACTCACGTGTTGTGGTATCAATATCCTCACAAACAGTCCCCCGGCCACACTAAGTCATCAATCTCTCCAGTCTCACTCACGGGCTCACAATGTCATGAAACTAGCCCGACAACAATGATATGATGCATTAATAAATAACAACTGAGACTGAGATATGCTATGAATGCATGAATATGACTGAGTACAAAATATCAATGAAATTAGTGAAATGACAGCAAGAAACGACCACTATGGGTCTTAATAGCATCGACATAAAGCCTAAACATGATACCTAGTAGGATTGACAGCTCATTTACTTTATCACATGGTGAAAACACATATATCAACAAACATAGGGCCACTCTACAGTGCCAGAAGAATAAAAGAGTCCCAATCCGTAGGGTGCATGCACACACGCCCGTCACCTAGTATGTGCATCACCTCAATACCAATCACCTAACACGTAATGCAGGGTTTCATACCCTCAGCACTAAGTTTAGAAGAGTTACTTACCTCAAACGAGCCAATGCAAATACCGAGCAAGCCAAGCGATGCTCCAAAGATTCCATCCCGCGCGTTTGAACCTCCGAACGACTAGAAATTAACCAAAAAAATTCAAATACATCAAACAATGCTAAAGAAACCAATCCTGATTGTTAAAGACCAAATCTTGAATCAAAGCCTGAAATCGGCCCAAAAAGCCCAACTCGGGACCTCACATCGGAACTCGACAGAACTCTCAAAATCTGACAACCTATTCAATTACGAGTCCAACCATACTAATTTCACTCAATTCCGACACCAAATCAATGTTCAAAACTCAAAATTTCATATTATGAAACTTTAGGCCCAAAACCCCTAATTTCCTCTTTTAATTCACCAACCAATTGCTACAAATGAAGATGGATTCATGAGATATAATCAAAACTGAGTAGAGAACACTTACCCCAATCCTTGTGATGGAATTTGCTTCAAGAATTGCCTCAATCCGAGCTTGGAAATGTCAAAATGAAGCCAAAATCGCGAACCCTTGTATTTAATATTCTGCCCAGCACTTCCGCATTTGCGGTCAAATTATTGCATCTGCAGTCAAATCTTCTATCACGACCCAAAATCCCTAAGGCCGTGATGGCGCCGGACACAAGGTCAGGCAAGCCAAAACATTAATTAATTGAAATAACTTTCCAGTTTTTAATATTTTCGAAATCGTTACTTTCTCTTGCATCTCATAATGAAACAAATAAATTTTAGTAACTTAAATATGACAGCACATCAATTTAATTTAATGAAGTAAATCCCAACACGTCCCCAGAACCCGGTGTCACAAGTACATGAGCAATTTCTAAGAAGTTGTACAATCACTTCAAATCCGTCTGAAATACAATTGGACTAGGAAATTTAAAAATGAATAAATACAGTATGAAGGTGACTTTGCCAACTACGGATCGCCTCCGGATGGTGCAGCTCGCCTAAATCTCCGAATCCTCCACTTTGCTATGAAGGTACCTGTGCAATAAAATGCACAACAAGTGCAGCATGAGTACAAAAATGTGTACTCAGTAAGTAGCCCGCCTAACCTCAGAGAGGTAGTGACGAGGGGGAAAATTAGACTCTTACTAAGGTCCGACAATAAAATGTGTGACAGAATATGATGAAATACAATAGACATGGAAGACAGTGAGCAATAAGTACATAGCAAATAAAGGAATCCAGATAATAACTGGAAAAAAAGGAACAACAAAGTACTAAAATCTCCTCTTAACAAATACCTGGCACTCCAGTTATAAGTGACTCAGAACTCAAGTGATCATACACATACCAGGACAAGACAACCGGCTGGAGTCATAAGGGTGGTCATAGGGACTGAGGTCATAATCTAACCCCCGATCGCAAATCATCCATGTGACTCGTGTGCTGACTCGATATAATAAGCTAACCCACGATCGTGCATCATACCTGCGACTCGTGTGCTGACTTGATAATGATAAGCTGACCCACGATCGCGCATCATACCTGTGACTCGTGTGCTGACTCGATAATAATAAGGTGACCCACGGCCGTGCATCATACCTACGACTCATGTGCTGACTCGATATACTAAATATAAAGCTCCCCACGATCGCGAATCATACCTGCGACTCGTGTGCTGACTCATATATATATATATAATTATCATAAAGCTCCCCTCGATCGTGAATCATGCATGCGACTAGAGTGCTGACACATTTCCACACATTTAAATCCACTTTTTATTAAGGAAAATAGTTTTCTCATGGAAGATAGTAAAATCCGTATTAAAAGAAGCATGAAATGTAGGTTTTAGAATCATTTGTTTTTGAAACTCATTTGTCAAAGTTAATGGTATCCCTCGATACAACCTAATCCATGTACACATATATTTACAGCGGAAAAAAATTCTCTTTAGAAGGATAACAATATGAACTCCAGCTTTCTTTTAAACATTTAATTACGTTTTCGGTCATATTAACAGTTCAATGATACAGGCAGGGTTACATGTACACACATAAAGCATGCTAGTGGGTCCTAGGCTACCCGGACATGGCATAATAGTAGCTACGCATGGACTCCCGTCACCTCGTGCGTACGTATCCCCCGAAGATAATAGCATGTAGTGAATTAATTCACCTAGGGGGACGATTCCCCCTCACAAAGTTAGAAAGAAGACTTACCTCGCTCCGAAATTCTAACACCGGCCTCCAAGCCCTTCCGATCACTCCAACGGACACATAACGCTCCGAAACTACCACATAAATGATAAAGCAATGAAAATTCATCCTAATTCTCACAACAAGTTCAGAAAATATACTTTCCCAACCCCGCTCAGTGAAATGACCAAAATGTCCTCAGGCCCACGTGCCCGAAAATCCGAAATTTCTCAAAGGTACGTTCTACCCACAGTCTTACTAACTCAAATATATAATTTAATCAAATATTCATGCTCAATTCGTGGCTAAAATCCACATTTTCCATATTCTAGGTTTCTTCAAAGTTTCCCAATTTTCCTACCAATTTCATGCTCAAAAATCCATGCAATATCTTGAATTTTACCTTGGAATCAAGTAGAACAACTTACCTCTTGAAGATTGGTGAAATCCCCCTTAAAAAGCTCTCCAAAAATCTCCTATCCCATGAAGAAAGTGAAGACAATGAACTAAACTCTCGCTTAAAAATAATCTGCCCAGGCCCATTTTCTGCACCTGCGGAAAATCCATCACAGGTGCGGCTCTGACTCCCCGTAGCAAAATCCCGCTCCTGCGAACCGCACCTGTGGTTTAGCTCCAGACCCAGAATCTCGCACCTGTGGCCGATTCCTCGCAGGTGCGGTTACACCAGATGACAGTAGAAACCATCCCTTTTTAACTTCAACTTTGATCCGTTAACCACCCGGAATCCACCCGAGGCCCCCGGGACCCCGTCCAATTATACAAACATGTTTCAAAACATGACACGGACTTGCTCGAGCCCTCAAATCACATCAAACAACGCCGAAACCACAGATCGCACTCAAATCCAATTCCTTAGGAACTTAGAATTTCGAACTTCTACGTCCAATGCCGAAACCTATCAAATCACGCCCGATTGACCTAAATTTTGCACACAAGCCATATTCAACATTACAGACCTGTTCCAACTTTCGAAATCGTATTTCGACCTCGATATCATAACTTCCACTTCCGACCGGATTTCCCAAAAACCTTCAAATTTCTATCTTTAGCCAAATGACTCCAAAATGACCTACGGACACCCAAATTCACTTCCAATCGCGCTCCCAATTCCAGAATCACCATACGGAGCTATTCCTAGACTCGGAATCACAAACGAATATCAATCTCACTGATATGCTCCCTAGTTATCCAAGACCTGATCCGGACATACACCCAAGTCCGAAATCATCATACGGACCTGCCGGAACCTTCAAATCCTGATTCGGAGATCGTTTACTCAAAATTCCAATCTTAGTTGATTTCTCCAACTTAAGGCTTCTGAAATGAGAATTTTTCTTTCCAAGTCAGTTCTAAACTTCCTGGAATTCAATCCCGACCACGCCCACGGGTCATAATACCTGAAATGGAACTGCTCACGACTTCAACCCGCTGAACGACGCGCTAGATCATAAAACGACCGGCCGGGTCATTACATCTTCACTTCTGCGACCACACTCACCAGCCGACCCCTCGCACCTGCAGAATAAGTTCCGCTCCTGCGCACTCGCAAGTGAGACTTTCCTCCGCATCTGTGATGACCTCTAACCAAAACTTCTTGCGCATCTGCAACCAATTGTCCGCATATGTGGACTCGCATCTGCGCCCATACTTCCGCAGATGCATAAACACCAGAACCAACAATAATACACTGTAGCCAAAATTTTCAAAATGCTCCGAAATCAATCCGAGACACGCCCGAGAACTCCTCCCCCCGGGACCCCTTTTAAACATACCAACAAGTTCCATAACATAACACGGACCTACTCAAGGCCTCAAAACACACATAATAACATTGATGGATATTAAAGTAGTTGCGTTTGAAGTTTCAATATGGTTATCTCCTATTGATGTAGGATTTGCATGGCTAGATCGTGCTGCATGGGCGTGTAAATGCTTTGTTGGATGATATTAGTGAGAGCTTCTGTGTTGTCCATTAGAATCCCAGTTTGTTATTACAGGAGGTTGATGTCTGGCAGTGGGGGGGATGGTGTTGGTCGTGGTGATTGAAGAAATATGGGTGGTACATGAAGGAGGTTGTGGTAGGGTTGGGTCATTGGTGATTGTGGTGATGATGCCTGATTGTGTTGTAGAAGAATTGGAGGTGGTAAGGTATAGTGGTTGATCCTCACATTGTTGCGATAGTGGCGTTGGGGTCTGTGGGGATTGCGTTATTATTGTTGATGGTGGCGAGGGTACATTGTCACTGGATTATTGGTGGAACGGTACTTGTTGTGTGTCAATTTTTGTATTTGAGTTAGTGTATGTGGGGTTGGTATTTGAAGGGGTTTCATTTTGGAAGGAGGTTGAGGCTTGCGTGTGATATTTGGTTAAGGAATTAAATTATGTTGGTTGGAGTTTTGGTGGCTTCAGTGGAATGATTATAGAAGTGACCAGTGTATTTTCTTTGGGTGATTTTTCGGCAGTAGGGGTAGTAGCCGTGTGATGAAGAATATGTGGTAGAGGTACTATTGGTGCCGTGGTGGGAGAAAGCTCATGAGTTTTGTCGTTTGAGGTTGGAAGTGCATTGGGTGGTAGTATCGATTGTATAGGAATTATGATAGTTTGAGTAGTAGTGGTAGTGTTATAATTGGGATTTATGGAAACTGACGATGGAAATGTTATTTCATCTAGGAAATGTTGAGTTGTTTTGACATTTTATGGTTGGAAGTTAGTATTTGTTGTGGTTCTACAGGGTGATATGATGGTATGGGAATTAGGAGCAGAAGGGTTGGTCTCATTTGGTATGGATGGTGTAGGAGACAAATGTTTGAGGGGATGAGTAACTTGTTTATTTATTTTTTTGGATTTTTGGAGGGATAAGGTATTTTGTTTTAGTCGCCTAATTAGAGGGTTAGTTGGTTCATCTGTGTGTGTGTTAATTAGTAGTATTGAATATTGGTATATTTAAGTGATGAGGGGGGATGATTGGTTGGAACAGTTGAGTGTGGTTGATATTTTTGCATGAAGTTATGATTGCTAGGAGGGGGAGGCAATGGAGTCTAGGACATGCGTGGTGGGGGCTAGAGGTAGAGGTAGACGTGATGTAGAGTTCCAGATTTATATTAGGATTTGTGTAGCGAAATCTATTGGTTAAGGTTATGGTATTGGGATTGGTTTTGGTATTGTGGGTGGTATTAGGAGCATGGGTTCCTTCTTAGCTAAGATTGGAATTTTTGTCTTTATTGGGATCACTTTTGGAGGGGATTGTGTTGATTAGGTAGTTTAGGGATGATGTTTTTCGACTGGATTTGGAGTAAGACACTATTTTCCATTGATCATGAGAATTTAAGTGTGTAGTGGTTTAGTTACTTATTTGTGTGGTTGTTTTGGTAGTAGTTTTAGGCATATTATATTTGCTATTTGGACAGACTCAATTTGTATGTCCTAGGCATCCACAATTAGTACATATTGAAGTGGCATCCTCATAATGAATTTATTGTAAAAGTGTTCCTAGAAGCACATTTTTGGTAGGGGTTTATCAAGTGGTGCTAGGATGAAAAGGCGAGCATAACAACCTCTAGTGGTTTGGACTATGCATGTATCTATCTTTAGCAGCTTACCTATGTGATTTGCAATTTTTTTGAGTATTTCTAAGTCATAATACTCAGTTGGCTAACTCTTGTAGGCGAATCCAAGTGGTGGATAAGTTGATATTAGCAATAGCCAGGTTGAATTTGCATTCCTATTATCTAACGGTAAGGTATTGGGATCCAATAAACCATGGTCCTTGGTGTAGGATTTTGTTGTAATTGTCTAAGATTGAGATTTTTAGTAGGTAGCATTCAAAACTAAGTCAATTAGTGTAAGTGGTTCTGATAACTGCCATAGTTGTTCTAGTTTCACTTTGAGGACATGGTATGCAGTTTTTTTTCCTAGTAGTTTGATAATAAGGGCTTGGTTCTAAGGTTAGTTTAGCCTAGATTTTTCAATTTTAGTGATGGGAATGAAGTGAGGGTGATTGGTGAGATTTTTTGTTTCATCATCTAGTGTTAGTTTGTTTACTAGACGAGCTTCAAAATCAGTATGCATGGTGCTAGGTTTGGGAAAAAGTTTATCTCGAAAACTTACATTTTCAATTGTAGCTAGCATATTTGTTGATATGTCTGATTTTTGTTATTGCTTCGAGTCAGTTGATCGATTTTTCGTTCTGACATGTGTTGATATTGCTTCGTTTGCATGTTTGTTGATTTGTTAGAGTAGCTTTCTCACTCTAGTTTTCTAGCAGTGAGAAGGTAGAGGGTACCATTCTCTTTTCCTCTTTAAACTTGCAGTTTTCAAAATTCCTTCTTCTCTTAATTTCTTGCATTCTCATTTTTTTGTCATTCGATCTCTGTTTTTGACTATAAAATGTTAAACGAAACATACAATGATGTCTAATTATTAAAGACATATTTTCTTTTATAAAAATAATGCATTAGTATTTTATCATATTTTAATTTTTTTTATACCCATGAGTGATGATGACAGTTAAGATGTATGTCTATGAATTTCATAAATCTTTCAATTTAATGTTTGCACATGATTGCCTTAGAATATGGTGGAAACTTGATTTTGAAACATTCATTTACCCGTATGTGCTACCACTTATAAGAATCCCAAAGGTAATCGGTCATATCTGAATTTTATCTCATAAAATCACTTTAATTATCATATATTTCTTGAGTTATTTTGTGTCCTTAAGAATATTTTACATGTCGAATGTTGCCAGTAGTTTAGTTGTCACTTTCTTACTAGTAGTTTTTATTTTTTATTTCTTCCTTTAACAAAAAAAAGAAAAAAAAATTAAAGTATCATTTTGTAAATGTAATGATAGTTTCTTTATGCTTGTGCGAAGCGTGAGCACTTTCACTAATTAGATAATAATTACGTAAATTATGAAATAACAACTAATTAGGGTATTAGTAAGGTAATCAATATACAAGTAGTGAGGTAGGTGGACTCGAAAGTTACATAAAAAAATTGTGTTCACTAACTACGACATGATAGTTACTGGCTGTAGTACGCCATATACCCATTTTTACTAACTGTAAAATTTATCTACTACTGATATAGTTGTAGTACATCACCATTGTATCTATATTGCTAATTTTTAGTTAAGGCTCTGTGTGGAAAGTTATCCGATTACTGGAACTAGTGTAATTATTAGGAAAGCAATTACACAGCCTAGTAATTACGAAGACTTATTTATTTGTCATAACATAATTACTGTATAATTGTAAGCGTACTGTTTGGTTACACAAGTGTAATTACATAATTAGATTAAATTTTAAATGAAGTAATTATGGAAACTTAAAACTTAATATAATAAATATGTGCCTATTGTGAGCATGTGATTTTTACTCGCCGTATCGTCCTATAAAAATCCCAATAAATCAATTGATTTTATGAATATTGATTGATTCTTCAGTAATTAATTGTGAATTATCTGCATTGCTTGCATATCCATAATTCATCTTTCAAAATCATTGAAATTCTGCATTATGAAGTTATTGGTTATAATTATTTAAATGGTAGACAAATACCTAACGTAATGTGGTTTTTAATAACTAATTACTACAGAAATTAATCATCTTTTATTCGATAAAACACGGGTTGAATTAGGAATATAGAATTGGTCGTGTCATTCCTGATTAATCAGTAAATAGATAAGGATTAAGTTAATTACTACATTCCTTGGTTTAAATTAGAGTTGAATTTAATTAATTGATTTTTGGTTAAAGAAAGTTAAAATCAGACCTGGGCCAGAGCTGCCCAGGCCCAAATCCTTTCTCTCTAAACACCAACCAGCCCAGCCCAAACCCCTTAACCCGGTCTGTCCCCCATAATAACCAAACGACACCGTTTCGCCCCCGTTAAACCCCAGTCGTTGGATCATTTCGATCCAACGGTTCCGAACCCCACACCCATGAGCTATATATATGTCCAAATCAAACCCCACCCCCTTCATTTCACAAATCCTAACCCCCCCTCCACCCGGCTCTCTCTCTCTCCTCTCTCTAAAAACCCTAGCCGCCCTAGAATTCCCCCGCCGTCCGGCCACCAGACCTCCTCCAACCACCCCCAAACCTTCACCCTATAGTCTTCTCCTTCCCCTTAACCCCATCCCACCATCTGCTTCCCTAAAAACCCACTCGAATCCTGTCAATTCCAGATCTAAGAAGTGGTCAGAACTGTAATGTTTACTAATGGCGAATCCGGGTGACTCTGTGACTCAAACTCACATGAGTCGATGGCTTTTGACAAGAGCCGTCGATTCATGTGAGTAAAGGTCACTTTTGAAAGTCGCCGTAGTCCGGCTTAACTCCGGTTAGTCGCCGGAGTTCGTCTAAACCCCTCGAACGGGTACTTCCATTCCTTTTCTATATTTGTCAGCATAAATAATCCCTAAATGCTTACTAATTCCCTGTATTTTTCCTTTTTCATGTTTTCTGTTTTTTTAATACATTTAGTTTAGATTTTGTCACTATTTTGTATGATTTAACTGTTAAATATAGTAGTTTTGCATGACCAAGATTAGCATTAGGTTTCGTTTAGTCAGTTTCCTTTCTCTGTTAATTTCTGGACATTTCTATCTTGTTAAATTCTATCAACGAGCACGAACAATTGATCGATTAAATCCCTGAATTCATAGTTTAAATGTTGTGTTAGTAAAAACAGCCCCTATTGTTTGTTTTTGTTCATGTTTTGTTGTTTTCTTCATATTTTGTCGTTTGATTTAGCCTGAATTTTGATGCCTATGATTAGTCTCAATTATATGATTAAACTTCCAATTAATCACAGTTTAAAT
>MDKI01288476.1:0-21613 GCA_005239505.1 Nicotiana paniculata
GCGAGGTAATTCTGCCTCGTCCGCAGAATCCCACGAGTCCCCTTCTACTCTAGTGTAGGCATAAAAGACTTGTATATTTTTCCATTGTTTCATTGTAGAGAGCTACATTTAGCACAGAGCTTGTGACTATGGTGACATTCCGGGTTTTGGGAAGTAAATGTATATGCTGAGCAGCTACGTCATGTCTATTTGAGTTCTTTATTTTATGGCTTTGTTTTATTGATTCAGTCATGTTCCGCAAATTTTAAGCTTACCTAGTCATAGAGACTAGGTATCGTCACGATACCTTTCAGAAGGTAAATTGGGTCATGACACTATACAAGTTTATTGGCGGAGCTACAAGTCCAGTTGCGGGTTCGATCAGGGGCAGATCCACATCCCGACCTACGGTTCACGTGAAACCAATAGATTTTGTTCAAGCATTGTAAATATGTTCGAAAAATTTACTAAATATCTATAAATGTTTGGATGTGAACTCAATTACTATTGAAAATTTACTCTAGGTAGTTGTAGGAATCCATAAGCATTAAATAGTGGATCCGTCTCTGGCTCGGATCCTGTATTTATGTTAAAAATTTGCTTAATATGTGTAATAATCTATTATGAACTTAGTAACTTATCCTATCCTAAATTTCAGAACTCATATACTTAAAATCCTACTCAGCCTATATGTACAACCGCATAACATTTGTTATACTTTTTTTGTTTTTGGGAGCATAATTGTATGAAAATGGTAAGTGTAAATTATTGGAACTTTCTATAAAGGTTTCGTGTTAATTGTACATCAACAAATTAACAGCCAAAAGAAGGAGAAAGCAAATGAATTTAGTTTTCAATTTTAAACCTTTATGGCAATAATAGGGGGAAAATAATAAACACAAAAATGATATTGTATAGTCACTCTAAAAATAATAGTCAAAACAATATATAAAATATGTATAAGTTTTATATATATATACATATATACATACATATATATATATATATATATATATATATATACATATATAAATTCTGTATGTTATATACAAAAATTATACATATTCTATATACTTTTTCGGCTACCATATATAAATAGTTTCTGGCGCGGGCTAAAAGTAATAGTACCCCAATATAAAGGTGGGGAGAATTAACTCAATTCTCCTAGTCGTTTTGCTTCTTTTTTTTTTCTCACTTTCTTTAAACCAAACATAAATTAACGTTGAAATTAAACTGGTTTCCACAACTGAGCACACACCTTAATTATTAAGGATCAAGAGCAAGGCTGTCCTTTAGTCTTAGCTCTCATAAATAGCTTATTTGCTATATCATGAACTCATTTTACTCAAGGCATATGTGATCTAAATTGGTTATTAGTATTACTATTTTTTTAATCATTCCATTGTTCCTCTCTTACCCTTATTTTAAAGAGATAAGTTAATTAGTTCACACCCACTCTGATTTTCAGTTACAGTCGGACCTCTTTAGCTATAATAATATCCTTATATAACAACACTTCTATAAAAATCAAGCTTTTTTGGAATTAATTTTTATGTTATGTTATAATATATGTTCTCTATAGCAACACTTTGCTTCCAAAGATATTCAGACAAACAAGGCTGTTATAGAAGGAGCATCCTTATATAACGACAATTCTCTATAAAAGTCAAGCTTTTTTGGAACCAAATCTTATGTTATGTTCGAATATATGTTCTCTGTAATAACACTTCGCTATAATATCCAAAAATATTTGGAACAAACAAGACTGTTATATAGAGGTTAGACTGTACAATCAAACTTCTCTATAACATCATTCTTATATAACAATACTTTTTTATAAATCTAAGTTTTTTCGGAATCAATTTTCATGTTATATTATAATATATGTTTTGTATAACAATACTTCGATATAATATTTAAAAATATACAGAATAAATAAAACTGTTATAGAGATGTTTGACGGTACTAAATTTTTTGTTTTCTTCAAATAATTAAAGGAGATTTAGGAGAAGAGAGCAGGGAGTGCATGTGCGGAATCACATCACTCTTTATCACGTGGGGCAACTTTGACACCACACACTAACCCCACCTTTTGTCTACTTTATTTTTCTCCGTTTTATCTCCTTGTTTTCTTACTTTCACCTAATCTTTATTCCTCAACTTTTCTTTTAGTTTACTCCTAATCATATTTGTGTGAAGGTTTCAAATTGATAATGGATATGGTAAAATCTATAGTAGATAAGACACATCGTAGGCCATCTTCGACTTTCTTTGTTTTTAATGAGGAAAAAATCTCGATTTCCTAAAACGTTTGTCTTCCCCCACACACACGTTCTTTCTTTTATCGAGTTTTTTCGTTAATGGTTAGAGAAAGTATTTTCGTATTTAAATATTCTTTCCAGCCTTAGCTTGAATTTAACGGATTCTAGCTTTGCCATGCGTTCAATATAAAATTTGAAAAGCTTCAGGCTACGGGGATGCCAAAAAAAAGCGATTTCATGTGTTGCACCGAAAAAAAGACCTAAGAGATGATTCATAATGCAAGACAAGTGATTTTTTAGAGAAAAACACATCATGTGATATCAAAGCAATATAGATGGATTAAGAAAAGTAAAAATATTTATATCAAAGAAACAAAATAATAGAAATGAGGTTGATTAGCTTACTTATAAAAGATAGTTAAATTAAATGAATTTTGATATAAGTTTTATAATAGAAAGATTAACTCGGTCGATGATTAGGTATCAAATGTTGATAGTTGTCCCCATTGCTTTGAACTTAAAATGGGATTCAAATATAAAACAAAACTTGAAGACATAGTAAGCAATTTCTTGAATTCAAAATCATCCCAACATTATTTGATTACACTATAATCCTTATTAATTAAAATAATCATGAAATATAGTAATAAGACAATTGGCATGTTCTGGACCCTACTGCTCCACCTGGCTCACTTTAAATATAGAAAATTCAATTGCCTTAGATTTGTAATTATTTTTAAAACTATTTTACATAGTCATCAGATAAGATTTTTTTATTTTAAAGTATCGAAGGACTGGTACAAATTTGACATTCTCTAATGTGTGCACCAGTACACAACAATTATTGATTTGAACACAAATTTATATCAATGTGATTTGATATTAAATAATTCTAATCTCAGTACCTTTGCAAAAAATTTTGCGTTACAAAATCAAATTAGTTGTAACCCCAATATATATAACAACATCAAGTGAGAACAAAAAAAAAAAAAAAAATTAGTAAGCAAAATGAAAATCACGTGTCTAAATTATTTACACCTAACTCGTTCGGTATTTAAATTATTTTCTTTAAATGCTCTTAAATTTTCCTCACCTTATTTGTAAATTCTCCAATTTCTTTTGCTGAATTTAGATTTCTCCCCTTTGATTAGATTTTTTAAATATATATAATGACTCTTTAGCTAATGTATGTTACAAGATTTAAAAATATCTAAATAATTGTTGTCGGCCATTGATTAAGATGTAGCAAATAGACTGGTATAGTTATTTCTTACTTCTAAAAATTGGTGTAATTTCGTTTTTCTTGAATCAATTGACTAATATTTAATTTTTTAAATTATAATTAAAATATTTAACATTATATGAAAAATATTATAAATTATAACTATGTCAATATGGTAAAAATTAAATATTAATTAAAATTTATATGGTTTGAATCTCGAAAAGTGACACATAATTTGGGACAGAGAAAGTAATGTAATTCTTATATCTCGAAAATCAATATTTTTCTCTAATTGAAATGCTTGATGACGAAACGTTTATGGCGCTTTCTAAATTAATAAATAAATTGATTTTTTTTAATCTTATGTCCCCAAAAAGATCTAAACTATTAAATTGATAACTTGAGTAAATAGAGGCCGGATTTCTTCTACTTGGCTCTTATTATGTTTAAATTTAAATCTTCTCCGTTCACTACACACACTCTCTCCCTCTCTCACTGTACATTTCCTTCTGAGTTTCTCTCTCTAGAACATTCGCCATTGCCGAATTAGTTGAAGCTCTCAACGGCCGGCAACTACTTCACTTTCTGTAAGTATACACACACATACACTTCTTGCATTTTACTTTTACCGTATCTGTAAATGCATCGATTCTACTTATGACTTATCATGTTTTGTATTTTAATTTATTTTTCGTTGAAATTTTAGCATTGGTAAGTCGTTTTCGATTAATTATTGAATTCAAATCCACATTTTACTTCTCCAGATATATTTGTTGCTTTTTATAGTACATGTATAAATTTTTTATATATATTTGTTTATTTGTTTGTTTTTATGTATTATTTTCTGCTCAGATTTGAATTTGAACTGAGTTACGTTGACTAAGAGAAATAAAGTTGTGAAGATTTGAAGGATAGTTAGAGGAATGGAATCATCGCAATCGCAGCAACAGAGAAGAGGAGGCGGCTTTATTTTGCAGACGCCGCCGCGGTCGAGCGACAAGGCGGCGGCTAGAGATCTGCGATCCGGGGAAGGGAATAATAGTATGAGCGGAAAGCATGATAAAGAAAAAGGCGTCAATGTACAAGTTATTTTGCGTTGCAGGTTAGTTAAAATGAGTGTAGTGTACTTTGGAGTTGGTTATACTTTTACTAAGAAAAAGGCGTCAATGTACTGATTTTGAGTTGAACAGTATAGTTGATTGGAATTTGCTAAGGCGTGAAATATTTGCAGACCGTTGAGTGAGGATGAGATAAGATTGCATACACCAGTTGTGATTTCGTGTAATGAGGGTCGAAGAGAAGTTTCTGCTATTCAGAACATTGCTAATAAGCAGATTGACAGAACATTTGCTTTTGATAAGGTATGATATTTCGCATCTCATTTATCTGTTAGCATCATATTCAAACAGATTCACGATAGGGAATGTGGACGAAAAGAAATGAAAAATCAAATAAAGTAGAGCAGAATCCATTGTTTTTTTAATTTCTTTTACTAAGTTTTAGACGATCGCGTTATGGTAGTTCTTAAATATTATTACTCTTTTAGTAATTTTAAAAGATAAAACTCTATAATTTATTTTACTTAATCATGATTTTCATAAAGACTCTAACTTTATGTTGGATAATTCTGTTTTAGGTGTTTGGACCAACATCCCAACAGAAGGACTTGTATGATTCTGCCATATGGCCTATTGTTTTTGAAGTTCTAGAGGGATATAACTGCACCATTTTTGCTTATGGGCAGACAGGAACTGGGAAAACTTATACAATGGAGGGAGGTGGAATAAAGAAGGTTGGTGGTGTTGATAGAAATGTGTTTGTTTCTACTAGTTATTTCTTCATACTAATTGTTAAAGTTGCCCTGTTTAGAATGGGGAGTTTCCAAGTGACGCAGGTGTTATCCCCCGTGCTGTTCGGCAAATTTTCGAGATATTAGAAGCTCAAAATGCTGAATATAGCATGAAAGTAACGTTTTTGGAGCTGTATAATGAGGAGATCACAGATCTTTTAGCTCCTGAGGAATGCACAAAGTACGTAGATGATAAATCCAAAAAACCAATAGCGCTGATGGAAGATGGTAAGGGGGGAGTTTTGGTTAGAGGCTTAGAAGAGGAGATTGTTTCCACTGCAAATGAAATCTACAAGATCTTGGAGAAAGGTTCAGCGAAGAGGCGTACAGCAGAGACCCTTCTTAATAAACAGAGCAGTCGTTCTCATTCTATTTTCTCTATCACAATTCACATTAAGGAATGCACTCCAGAAGGAGAGGAGATGATCAAATGTGGCAAATTGAACCTTGTCGATCTTGCTGGTTCTGAGAATATATCACGTTCTGGTGCAAGGGAGGTGAGAGTCCGAGACTTAAAAATTTATCTGACTGTCAAGCCATTGCATTTGGCAGTATGCTTACCGCATGTAAATATAGTTTAAAGAAACAATAGAATGCTCAGAGTGCTGCTTTAGCAATGTCTCAAATTTATCTTTCGTTCATGACAGCTAATCCCTAGACAATCTGCTTTCTAAGATCTCTGTATTTTCTGCCCTTTTTCCTCGTCCAGGTTTTTTCTTCTTAATTATAGTAAGCGATAGTAGGCTAAAATTTCCTTTGCTGCAGGGCAGAGCGAGGGAAGCTGGTGAAATCAATAAGAGTTTGCTTACACTTGGTCGTGTTATAAATGCTTTAGTTGAGCACTCTGGTCATATCCCATACAGGTCTTCTTTAATCCAGATCTAGGTTATTATAGAATGCTTTTAGTTCTTACATATTCTGAGAAAGAATTGCATTTGTATCTCAGGGATAGCAAATTGACTAGGTTGTTGAGGGATTCACTGGGAGGGAAAACAAAGACATGCATTATTGCAACTATATCACCCTCAGTTCACTGTCTGGAGGAGACACTGAGCACTTTAGATTATGCTCATCGTGCCAAAAATATAAAGAACAAACCAGAGGTCAGTTTTCTGGACATTTCTCACCTAAAGAATGTCTCTCTACCTTTCCTCTCTGATTCAAGTATCCTTCATTTTTTCTTCTGCTGCTATTTCAGATTAACCAGAAGATGATGAAATCTGCAATGATCAAAGATTTGTACTCTGAGATTGACCGACTGAAGCAAGGTCTATATTTCTATATTCCTTTCTTTCTATATATAAATCTATATCTTGCTTTGATAAATTATTTGAAAACATATTTTGTTTGTTCTATTTTAATGCCGACAGAGGTGTATGCTGCAAGAGAGAAGAATGGAATTTATATACCAAGAGACCGATATCTTCAAGAAGAAGCAGAGAAGAAGGTTCAGTGCTGTTTTCTGGATTCCATGATTGGTTACATTCACTCTACATACTTGTTTAATAGTCCTATGGTTAACTTGTCATTATCCTCTCCCAGGCAATGTCTGAAAAGATAGAAAGAATGGAACTTGACTTCGAATCCAGGGACAAGGTAGGCAAGAGCTGAAAAATCTTGAGCATCCTTGTTTTCTAATTAAAATTGATAACTTATGTAAAAAAAAATTGATAAATCATACTCATTACCATGTTGCCTTCTGCAAACAGAAACTTTTAGAACTTCAGGAACTGTACAATTCTCAGCAATTGTTGACAGCAGAATTGGGTGACAAACTTGAGAAGACAGAGGTTAATGGAATTCTGACCCCAACTTATTCCCACATCTTTATTGCTGACTCTTTCTCATTGAGTTTTCTATATTTGTGTCTTTCAGAAAAAGCTTCAGGAAACTCAGCATACATTGGCTGATCTCGAAGACAAACATAGGCAGGCAATTACCACTATAAAAGAAAAGGAATTTCTGATATCTAACCTCCTAAAATCTGGTAAGCTTCATCCTCTATGCAGGGCGAAAGGAGAATTCGTTTGCTAGTCAATTGTCTTGCCTCTTTGGGGAAGCAATGTATATAAATAACTCCTATTATTTTAAAAAAGTAAAATTGGTATATGGGTATATTACATCTGTTCTTAAACATTAGTAAATTTAGATGTAGCCATCCATATCATTAGGCAGTGAATGTGGGGGGTTTATATAAAATAATTTCACTTTTAGAGTTGTGCATAATATATGGAATTGCTTATCTTCTACCAGAAAAAACACTGGTTGAGCAAGCATTTGAACTTCGAGCTGAACTGGAAAATGCTGCATCAGACGTGTCGAACTTGTTTGCCAAGATTGGTATGTTCACAGTAGTTCTAAAACTCGAATACATGACGAATTTTCTTGCTAAGAAAACAATGTTGCATCAAACTCCTGCATACTGATAATGGTTGATTTCAGAGCGGAAAGACAAAATAGAAGATGGAAACAGAGTTCTCATCCAAAAATTCCAATCCCAATTGACTCAAGAGCTTGAAGTCCTGCATAAGACTGTTGCTTCTTCAACCACACAACAAGAGCAGCAACTCAAAGGCATGGAGGAAGACATGCAGTCCTTTGTTTCTACAAAGACTGAGGTATTCCTGAGTCAAATGTAGAATTAGCCTTTGAAGTACCACACTCAACGTGACACACTAGAAAAATTGCATGACATGATACCAAAAGGAAGTGGGAATATGTAGTTTTCAGATATTATGTGTTGCAGTATTTACTAAAATAAATTGAATTGGGGAACATATATTATTATTTGAACATCCTATTTTGACACAAAACAAAAAAATTACATGCTTAATAAGCCTGGTGCATCAATTATTTTATAGGTTTATATACTTCTGGTGGAAATGTACTCCTATTAACCAATATTACTTTCTGGTCTGCATTTCAGGCAGTGGAGGAACTTCGAGGCCGTCTAGAGAACTTGAAAACTATGTTTGGTTCTGGTATTAAAGCTTTAGATGGTTTGGCCGGGGAGCTTGACGGCAATGCTCAGTCAACTTTTGACCGTTTAAATTGTGAAGTTTCAAAACATTCTTCTGCTTTGGGAGTGGTGCGTATCTTTCATGTTGCTTTTAGAAATTCAGCGAGGAACTTATTTTTTTCATCTGATCTCCTTTTTCCTGATGTAGCTTTTTAAGGAGATTGCTTCTGAGGCTGATACCTTGGTTAATGATCTTCAAAAAAGTTTGCACAATCAGGAGGAGAAACTAATTGCATTTGCACAACAACAACGTGAGGTATCAATAGTTGACTATTTGTGAAGCACGTATAATCTTCACCGATTCTATTTTGGATCTTTCTTTTTCCTTCTTGAGTAGAGCTAATAAATTTTGGATGCCTTTACAGGCACACTGCGGGAATATCTCAATGTCAAGGTCCATTTCTCAGATTACTGGGAACTTCTTTAAGACTTTAGATATGCATGTGTCCCAGTTGGGTGATATAGTGGAAGAAGCACAGACAGTCAGTGACCAGAAATTCTCTGAACTAGAAAATAAGTTTGAGGTAAGCGACTTCATCCACCAGCATATGGCTATTTATTAAACAAAGGTCAATATGCATTTCTTAACCTCATTTTATTGGGGATCTCTCATTTTTAGGAATGTGCTGCCAATGAGGAAAGGCAAATCTTAGAGAAAGTGGCAGAACTGCTTGCTGGATCAAATGCTAGGAAGAAAAAGCTGGTAGGTCATCTATTAATAATAAAGACGTGCATCGCCATTTTTGGTGTGGCTAAGACTCTAATCTTGGGCAAGATGATGAAACAATATCTTCATGAGAAGTCTTGTAGGTGTTGTAGACAGCTTGGGACTTCCTTTTCTCTTATCTAGTTTTATGCTTGAGTATGTGCTTAATTGTTTGTAGTAAATGCTCATTAGTTAATAATTGACTTATTGCATTGTTGAGCAGAAAATCCTGCATCCTGAATCACAGTCATTAATTGACTTTGGTCTACTTTAGGTTGCAATAGCTAATTGAATTTTGCATGGCTATCTGTTCTAGGTTCAAACCGCAATTGATGACCTTAGAGAAAGTGCCTCCAACAAAACCAACAGACTAAAACAAGAGATGTCAACCATGCAAGATTCAACTTCTTCAGTTAAAGTCGAATGGTCCAATTACATGGAAAAGGCTGAATCGCACCATCTTGAGGATACTGCTGCTGTGGAAAATGGGAAGAAAGAAATGGAGGAGGTGCTACAGAATTGGTATGTCACCCAGCATATATTCCATAATATCTTTGAACTGACACTGTTCTTTGATGTCTTAAAGTCTTTTTATCATTCTTTATGCTAACCTGGAATATGAATGTGCAGTGTGCAAAAGGCTAAATTGGGAGCAAAGCAATGGACAAATGCTCAACAGTCTTTATTGAATCTAGAGGAGAGAAATGTTGCTTTTGTCGATGAAATTGTTAGGTCAGTTCATTCGCCGACTGTTCAAGTGTTCAGCTTCATAGTTGTGATATTTTTCTTAGACTGTGACCGTCTTTACGTTTTATGCAGGGGGGGAATGGATGCAAATCAAGCGTTGCGTGTGCGATTTTCATCTGGCGTGTCATCCACCCTTGAAGACACTGATGCTGCTAGCGAACACCTACTCTCATCTATTGACCGTAAGCTATTAAGATTTAGACGTTACAAGATCAACTTTTGTCTTCCAATTAACTTGATTAACATGTGCAGATTCTTTACAACTCGACCGTGATGCTTGTGCAAACCTTGATTCGACGATTGTTCCTTGTTGTGGAGAGTTGAGAAAACTAAATAGCGGGCACTACCACAAGGTTGTTGAGATTACAGAATATACTGGAAAATGTCTTTCACAAGAATATGTGGTAAGGATATTACATCAAAATTTATGTTCAGTTTGTTAAGAAAATACTATCCTATTCTTAAGTCTGTTTCAAATTGCTTTTAATTATGCTAGGTTGATGAACCATCATGCTCGACCCCAACGAGGAGACCATTTAATCTACCAAGTGTTGAATCTATTGAAGAACTAAAAACTCCTGCTTTTGAGGAGTTGTTGAATTCATTTTGGGATGGAAAATCCTCAAAGCAAGCAAATGGAGATGTAAAGCATATTGCAGAGGTAGCTACTTTACGAGATTCAAGAGTTGCCCTCACTGCTCAAAATTAGAAGAGTCCAGACTTCCAACATAATATAGGAATTAAGGAGAAACGTTGTACATAATATATCCTTGGATATCCATATACTCACTTATACGTAGTGGATATAATTTATCCTTATTCTTTTTATTTAATTTTGATAGTGGTTTGGAAGAGTTTCATTTCTTGAAATTCTTGTAGGAAATAGAGTTGGAGTTCCTGAGACAATGATAGAAATATGTAATGTTTGCGCTGAACATTGCAATTAAGTTTGAAGTGTCTGTGGATGCGACGTTGATAGAGTTCGTACATTTGTAACTTTTTTCAGTGTGGAAACATTAGTAAATGATACATGTATACTGACATGCCTTTTGACAGATGCCTAATTACGATTATTCAGATTACAATTTCTCAAGGCTTCCCATGAAATAGGAAGTGCACTGATTGATTGTAGAAATTTTGTTCTTGAAATGTAACAGTATCCCCCAATCACACGTTAACATAGAAAAGGACCTGAATAAATGTTGTAGGAGAGAAGATTCAGGAATATGGGCAATAGCCAGAAAGGCTTGATCAAGCGCAAAAATGACAAGACCGACTTAGTTTCATTTATGTCATCTAACTTAGATGTATGTACATAAGAGGGGTATGTATAACACATGGAATCTGCCGCTTCTCAATTCAGAACAGCGGTTGCTTCTGCATTCTGGTTTCATATTGAATATGCCATGTAAATATATACTGGAAAAAAGAAAAAGGGACAGCGAAGAAGACAAGGCATTGTGGGATAGAAAAGTTGTGCAACAGCAAGCAATTACCACCTAGTTCTACATATCAGAGGCTCCCCATTTTTTCCTGTTTTAAACTAGAATGAATCTACAACTCAACCTCCATTGTTGCAAGAATACACCCTTAGTGTGGCCAAAACACTGGAACTGTTGAAAGTGGAATGAGCATAACGGACAGTATGTTTTGTTAGAGCCATCAGATGATCGACATCTCCTGCCTTCAGGTGGGGAATATATAAGGCTTTTCTGCAGCAAAGACCAATTCAACAGTAGGTTAAGGAGAAAAAGCACTACAATCCACCCCCTCCCCCTACCCCGGGAGGCGGAATCAACCAAAATGAATTGAAGCCTGAATCACACTCAAAAAAAGGAAATCCAAATGTATAACTTTCTGGCCTACGTTCACCTTTTATAAATAAAGAGAGCACTATTTGTTTAATACAAATTCTCAAGACAGAAACAGCAAGAGACTAAAAAACATGACATGAGACCGGGTCATGCTGCTAGTGTAAGCTAGAGCCTCAAGTCCCAAAAACTATGTTAAGCTTTTTGTATATTGCAATGAAACCGACAAACCTTGTGCTTCAATCAAAACTGCAATTACCATTGAAATACTCACGGTTAATATTTTACCTATAATTCAGCAATATGCATGCTTCACTTACAAAATCCCCCCCATAAATGTAAAAGTGACACAGAATTCCAAATCAGATAATTACAAGTCGAACTACAATCAAACAAGTTTAAAAGTTCAAAGTACAGTCAAATATACCAATCAACCAAATTAAAAGTTTAATAAGTTGCATAACATGATGAGCCTTAAATACAAGTTTACAGTTCGGAGGGGATTGGAGGTAGAAAAGGAAATTGAATCTATTGTAAAAAGTAGTGACAGCTACAAAAAGTGAACGGACAAAGTACCTGGAAGCTCGTGACAGAGCTCTTTCCACCATCAAGCAGGTGGTTCTCCACCACATGTTTCATCATCAAAATTATCAGTAGAGTTCTGTTGACATAGCAAATTATTTCCTTCTCCAGGGGTTGAGCAAAGAGTGTCCCAATCCATCAGAGAAGAACTACAATGCGTAGCACCTTGTTCTGACACATGGCTGCTCTTAATATTTTCCTCCACTTGATCCTTAACATCCTCATAAGCAAGGTCTGTTCGATCTTCATCCATGTTTGACGGCTCAACATTGAGATCTGAGCTCAAATCAAAACCGTTTTGTTCCCCTGTGCCATGATAAGCGATGGTTACAGCTACTTGGTCAGATGGTTCGGGAGCTTCTTTCTTTTGCCTCTTCCATTTCTTTGTAGATGAAGTACCATCATCCTCAAAATCTTCTTCTTCTCTATCTCTATGCAAGTAAACCCAGAGCTTCTTCTCATTATCAAACTGTACACAAGGATCACGTTCATAATGCAAACGGTCCAATGCACCACTAACAACTTGATTGACTTGAGCATCAGATACCTCTTCCACGATATACTGTGAGTCTCTGATTAAAGTACAAACATCTGCTCTAGTCCCCGTACTGCCAGGCAACCTAGCAGCTGCATCTCGCACAAGACAGAGAATTGTGACATGGGCAGGACGATCCTTTTTAAGCATGAAGTGATCACGGGCTTTTGAAGTTGGCTTGCCACCGCACCTTCTCAGAGGAGCAACTATTGATTTTTTCCCATCAATAGCAGTGTAGGAGAAGGCCCTGTCAGGAATTGAATATCTGAGGAATTCCTCTTTACGGAAATACTCTCTGACTTCTTCGGAGCTTGGGCCAATGGTACTCAGACTCTTCTGAGCTCGCAGGTCCCTGAACCTTTCCTTCTCATCTAAATTATATTGCATCAACGACAACGGAGGGTCAGGAAGACTTCCTATCTGCCGTAGTGTCTCCTGACCATTTTTCAGCCAATTGGCAAATGAATCAACTAACTTCACAAGCATTTTGTGGGGAAGACCCCACGCTTCTGGAGATGTGACTTCCTCCATAGGCTCATGATCAGATGAGTCGGGACTCACTGGACCAATCCAGGACCAACTTTTGGTGGGTTTTTCATAGACCACAAGTGGCTTCCATCCTTTTGCTCCTAGTGGTGCTGTTTTGGAAGAAAATATTTTGAGTACTCCTCTGACCAAATCATGGAGAGGTTCTTGAGTCTCAAGAATACAGGGGTCTCCCGGGCTTGATCTCACACGGTTAACAATTTCCTGCACGCTGAGAGAGGGCACATTTGCTTGAGTGGAAGGAGGTAAATTGTCACCATCTAACTCTGAAGGCAGTGCAACTCCGTTAACAGATTCTTGCTTGATACCATGCTCCTCCACGGTATCCTGTCTTCCAGCATTTCTATCTACAACTTCTTCTGGAAGCAAAGTAATCATTGCCATACGAACTGCTGAGAGAAGATGAATGATGGAGAATGAGAAGCCAGTATGAACTGTAGGGGTAATCAAAGGGAATGGCTTTTTTGGAGGCCGGCTTTCCACATCTACATCTATCATTTCTGAAGTTGGAGATCTGGGAACTCCCATTGAAGAAGGCCACGATTCATCCTCCAGCTTCTTTTTACCCCGCTTCGTTGATAGATCATCTTGTCGCTGCTGGATTTCAGCATAGAGATGGTCAGTACCATCTAGCTCATCCATGTATGGGGTATCAGCTTTGACTTTTCGCTTCTTCATGACCGAATTGCAACCTGTTAATAGCATATTAGATTTTTCATGATGATCACCAGCACGTGTGTCAAGCATCTGGCCTTTCTTTGAAGACTTGGCAGAAACTCCACTTTTTTTAGTCGGAAACCGTGTCCGCAATGAGTCATCCTCCTGAAACTTGTGATCTTGCATATAGTTTGACTGCAGGATATCATGGCTAGCTTTTCCTTTATGTTTCTTCTCTCTGGTGGATGCCATGTGGAACCTTTCAGTATGGTCCCCTTGCAAAGGGCCATTCTTGGCTAGCTTGTAGATTGGTTGCTCGTCGTCATCATCGTCGTCATTGTTGTTATTGAACTGGCTTAGACCAGAGAAATGATTTCTAGCCAAATTTCTGGTGGAGAAACTACTCAAATGACCAAGATCATGCATCTTACCCATTGGTTCTGCTCCCAGGCCAATACTTCCAGTTTTCTTCGAGTGGAGAAGTTCACCAGAGTCATTCACCATCCTAGAGGAATGAAATGAGCTATCACGAGCCGGAATACTATACTTATCCTTTTGAGAAAATTTAGCCTTTTTAGTATCCAATGCGGACATCAAGTTTGGGGAACCACTGGGATATGCCCACTTGCTCCTCATCAATGGATTATATTCCTCATCCTCATCACTTTTTTCTGATGATTCAGTTTCAGTTTCTTCAATATTCGCAAATACCCTTCTACCTCTGGTTCCAGAAGCATCTTGTCCGCCATTCTGCATTTTTGCCCTGACTTTCTCAGGGAAGGCCGCCTTTGCCCTATAGTCTGACTGAAACAACTTATCGTTGAACTTGCGATCAGGATATTCTTGATCCACCTTCCACTTTTTGCTTTTTACATTCAAGTTACCAAACTTATGGGATGGGTTGGTAAAATAGGTGTCCTCAGGTGCTTTACTTGGCCAAAACTGTTCACTTCCACCCGCTAGTTCCATTCCACTTCCCTTCAGTGACGTTTTGGGAATCCGGATTTTCCCATAATTATTCATCTGATCTTCAGAGCCAAACTGTGGGAGACCATCAGCATACCTGTCTTTTTTCCCAAAATCATATGCAGTTCTGGCATTGCTGGGCTTTGCAGTCAAGACCTTAATATCTGACAGCTGGTTGACAGTATTGTTCCTACCGTAGGCATAAGGATCATTCTTCAAAGGCATAGGCACGCCCAAGAAAACATCAGCACATTCTTCCATTCTGACCCTTTCATGCTTCTTCCCCGATTTGACACTCCCACTTTTATCAACAGCCCCTGCTCGTGAAAAGTTTCTCTCTCTCTGCACATCCACTTCGTACATCCCATCCTCCTCATCGTAGCCTTTCAATTGATCTCTCATTGGGACAGCCATCCCAGAATCATAGCCCATTCCTTTAACACGACGAGAAAGAGGCAATGCAGAATCATATGGCCCAGATGATTTGCGTTCCATTCCTTTTGAGCCATTTCCACCTATCTTGAATGTCCCTCTTAGGTTCTGCTTTCTGTATCTGGTAGCTTCAGAAGAAGTCATTTGCCTAAGAGAAGATGAATCCAAGGCTGGCCCTTTCCCATATCCAGAATAACAGCCCATATTCTGCCCAAGATTCCGATCTTTTGTTCTTTTGCCCCACAAAGTATCACTAAACTCCTCTCTCTCGGATCCATCACTTTCCAGTTCTTCCATCTTCTCATACATTAGAATCTTCTCGTTCTTCTTAATGTTCAGCACTTGAAGCTTCTCCTCAATACTATACCCCGGACAACTGAGCCAAGCATCTCTTATCTGACAAAGATTACTGACAATTGCATTCTGATGGTTTCTGAGGCGGTGATAATGCTGTCGCTTCTGAAAGAAAATCAATCCTTGGCGATAGAGCGCCACTCTCGGCTCGCATAACCCACCCTTCAACATGTTAAACAGCTTATCAATGGGACTCCCAAAATGCAAATTATCACCCGCGAGGAGGTCTTTCAAAGTTCTCATGAACGTTTCCTGGTCCATGTCAGGAAGATACTGAGCAAGATTAAACCTTTCTTCCTCAGACAACACCTCATTCCAAACATCCAATGACAACACATCGCCCAGCCCCGAAAGATCATACAATTCAAAGGGAATGCTACATGTTTGATCCCCAATTTGGCAAAATTCCTCCCTAGACTCACCTAATTCCAACAAATCAAAGTCATCTGAACCCGCCCCCGAATCACAATCATCAAAATAATCATCATCATCATCATCATCCTCATCATTAGATTCAACTTCACCCCCGTTTCGCCTCTCAAACTCCTCGTCCTCACTAGACATAGTGTCCTTACTATGAGGAGAAAACTCGGGAAAATCAAATTTTGATGCCTTAAAGCTGCTCTTTTCGATCACCATTCAACATAAAATTACCACACGTTTTTAACCAGTACTCCCCTTCAATCCAAAATTCAAAACCCTAAAAAATCAAGCCAAAAAATAACATGCAAAATTCAGAAATCCCCAATACCCATATGATAAAACTTCAAGAAATTAAAAATCCATCTCTTGAACACAAAGACACACACACCCAAAACACATATATACGATAGGTGTAAAGAAAAAATTAGAGATAGGATAGAAAAATTACCTTGAAAATGGATGAAACTCAGACGCAGGAAAAAGAAGCGAATAGAAGAAAGGAAAAAGGAGGCGACCCAAAATTGCTTTATGGAAGAGAAAGAAACCCTAGAGGGGCGGAAGAGAAGAGAAGAGAAGAGAAGAGGCGGTTATATTGTGCTATGCGAGAGCACAGTAAGATTACTATACAATGACAAGGAAAAGGAAAAGGAAAAGGAAGAAGAAGAAGAAGAAGACGTGGAAGGTGGCGTAGCCGTTGGATTGAAACATGAAAAGACGAAAAAGGACATTGTGAGAGATATAGAGGAGTTGAGCTTGAAGGAGATAGAGAGAGAGAGAGAGTGTTGGGTCGAAGAAGAAGGGTGGTGAGTCAGTCACTGAGTTAGGAACAGAGGTGACTCGGTTGTGGGCCATACCTACTTAGCTCTATAAATTTACAAGACTACCAGGAGTGAATTTTACCTGGTACCTACGGACTACTGATTGGTCGAGGCAACAAAGAACAGCCAACAATGCTTTTGGACACAAATCTTAAATACTAGGATTATAATGGATTATATTTATTTCATATTTGATTATAAATATTAATTAATACTACAACAACAACAACCCAATAAAATCCCATAAGTGAGGGGTCTGGGGAGAGTTGTGTGTATGCAGACCTTACCCCTACTCTGATAGATTAGAGAAATTGTTTCCGATAGACTTTCGACTCAAAAAATAAATATTAATTAAAATCGATATCTGCTTTATTTATTATTTGCAAAACATAAACATTTTAAAAATTATTTTCACGTAAATTTAAAAGGATATTCCTTAGTTTCGAAAGACGAAAGTTGAATTTACGGATAAAAATATACTTATAAGCACATTGACCAGTATCATAATTTTTGCATGTATGACGTTATTGTCAAAACTTATATATGCATTTGTATACAATTACATAAGTTATTCCGCGTATCTAAATTTTTTAGTACAATGACGTCGTCACACCTCCTTTTCCAACTACTCCTGGATTAATGAAGGGTAGTAAGGGAATTTTCCACTTTAAGTGACATTATTCGGATTTGGATTTTATTTTAGTTTTCAGAGTCGCCACCCGGATTTTGGACGATGTTCCGGGACATCGTTTTGTTGAAATCCCAAACCGAGAAAATTTAGACTCTGTTTTAAGTTGTCTGCGTACCAGAAATTCGAGTAAGGAATTCTGTTAACCCGGGAGAAGGTGTTAGGCATTCCCGAGTTCCGTAGTTCTAGCACGGTCGCTTCACTATTAATATTTGGCCTAGTTATCTGGTTATTTACATATTTTTTACCTATTATGCTTTTAGTATTTATGGATTTATCTTGAAATAAGTCACGATGTCGTGCACTTATTTATTTTCGGGACATATTATAACTACGCCACATGAAATGCACCCGCAATTACAACATGTGATTTTTATTAAATTTCGAAGTTGGAGACGGGGACATGAGTTGTCACACCCGAGTGTAGATTACATTAGTCAAGACTATGGTCATGACAGTTTTAAAGTGCCCATTTGAGAAATTGTTTGATTATTCTTTAGATTTTTCTATTTTTTGAAATAATATATCTTTTTTTAGTTTTTAAAATTAATTAGGGTGTTTATGGATTTATCTTAGAAGAGTTACGATGGCGTATACTTGTTTGTTTTTGGACACATTGCAAACACGTTACATGAAATGCACCCGTGATTGCTATGTGCAATTTTATTTATTGTTTGGAATACAGGGTCGGGGGCATGAGTTGCCACTCCCGAGTGTAGGTTAGGGTAACTTTGGTATAACATTCGATTTTATCAAATTTCAAGCTAAAGTATCATTTCCAAAAAAGATTACCTAAATGATGTTCACTAGTCTAAAGACAACATGCTTCGGGCTATGGCCATATTTTAGCCCCAGATTGTTTCAACTCTTTTGGCCAATCCTAATTGTGGCTAGTTCACAAAAAAAAGGATAGGAAACTATGCATCTATAAAGAAAGTCATGCCATCATATAGAGAAAGTCAAAATATTAATTTGCAAATCATTTATTTAAACAGTTAAATGAGCATATATAACTATGGTGCGGTCTTTAATTGATTCCTAAATGACTTATATTTATGCTATTTAATTTTATATCTACTGAACTTTGTTTGACGGTTTTTGCACACGTTACAGTATTGCAAACTCGGAAAATTTCAGAACATATAAGGCTAATGGAAGAGGCAGATTTCTATTTGTATTTTTTTTTAAGATTTAACGGATATAAGGTGTTTACAAGCTTCATACGAGCGCCTTTGAACCATAAACTTTATACCTATTCATCAGATAGTTTGTTTTGGAGACGAAAGCTAAGATTTTTCCTTTTTTGTTATCTTTTGTAAAATCGCAGGAATTTTTGTGGAGAAAAGCAAGTATTTTTTTTCAAATCTGGAGCTCTCAAGATGAACTCTTTTAATCACACATTTATATTGAGGTTTTACAAGAAAAAAAGGAAGGGGTTTTTGACCATAAACCGACGATGACTGTAATTATTAAAATGAAAAGCTGACTTAGTTTTATGAAATAGAAAAGACATAAACCAATTGTAATTTCAGTTCAGTCCGTTCTTTATAGCTGATGAAGAAGAAAACTAATCTATTACATCCTTCTTTTCTACTGTACATTCCCAATAATAAATGTAAAGATAACCACAAAGGAATGGTGTAGATTCGTTGTTGCTCTTGTGCGAGCTGATAATCCATATTCTTCTGGCTATTTTCTTAGTCACCAGACGACTAACTTAATAAACACATTCCTTAGGCATTTCTTAAGGCATAATTCTGACCATTTATTGGGTTCAGATTCATGTCTTAATACCTTTGTAACGATAATCTAATTACTCTACAACTGTTTATGCATTATTATTGGGTGAATCTGACCATGAATGGGTTAGGCTTTCCATCTCATAATGCCACACTAACCTAAGTTTAGATCTCCATAGACACTTGCTTACTGCAAGAGGACACAAATAAGAGCATTTTAACTATAAGTCCAACATTGCTGCTTGGACAGTAATACCAATAGGTTCTTAAGCATTCGCAGGATGAGTCATACCATAAAGGAGTTTGACCCAACCATGATGATGTTCTTACATCATTTTTGACAGAATAGGTTCTTGCCTTTTATGGACTGAATCTGACCATAGAAAGGGGTCAGATTCAACTCCATAGAGGTCCTATTCATCTCATAATTGTTCTGTGATTTTTGATTCTTTGGGCATTTTGGAGAAGGTGAATCTGACCATTTGAAGGGTTCAGATTCCCTACTCTCAAGCCACTGTTGGTTACCCATTTTTGTACCCTTAAGGGGTGACAAACTACTGTTTAAGAACCTAATATGTGGTGAATTTGACCATTATAGAGGGTCAAATTCATCTACCCTAGTGCTGTTTCATAACAATATCTAGATATTTAAAACCTAAACCAGACTAGTATTTAAGCATCTTTATAGGATGAACTTAACCATTGGAGGTTAAGTTCATTGCCCTTTGATGTTGTTTTCCAACACAACCATTGATTGCACAGTCATATAAAAGACAGTTTTAAGATGAAACATGCTTATGTAAAATTCAGAGATTAGAAAACTAAACAATCATAATGTGTTACTCTATATACATGCATATAAGTTTATACAGAAATAGGTCTAAACAAATAAAAATACAGATTCATGGAGGAAAGACAACAAATTTCAGGTCTTCATATTTCATAAAAAAAACTCAGTTTTACATACTTTTAAGAGTAAGATAACAACAGAAAGCCTGACCAAATAAAGGTCAGGCAGATGGAAATCAGCAAAAAGGAAGATAAATCCAGCAACAACAAACATCACCCACGAGCAGCAAGAAAATCACAGTAAATAAATCCAGGAAAAGATGATTTTTGAATACCAAATGATTGAATCAAGGCAGCAACAAAACCAAGTCCTTTAGGAAAGAAAACCACAGCTACAAGACAACCTAAGTTCAGATTGTTTTCCATTCCTACTGCAAATCCTTTTTGTTTATGTTTTTCAAGTCTTTTAGTAGTCAAAGTTGTATTTTCCAGTCCAAAAGGCTCAAAGAAGAGTCCAAAAAAATCCCCTCTAGTGGTAAAAAGTGTGTGTATATATAGGGGTATTTGGGATAGGATATGCTCAGCATATTCCTTATCCAATAAACTGGAAATAGTACCAATGCAGCTGTCACCCTTATCCTTTTGGGACAGCTGCCTATTTTCAGAACATTCCAGCCCTTATTCCCCTTTTGAAATTACTATTTTAACCCTAAATATCTGATTTCTTGACCTACAATACCTAATATGCCCCTTGAAGTCTCTGAAATTACCATTAGGTAACCAGGGTTAGACTTGCTTGGGTTATTGTTTAATTATAGCTAACTAACACTAGTTAGGTCCCTTTGGGTGACAACTAGTTGTTCTTAACTAAGGTTGAGTTAATTAATCGAAGATTAGTTGATTAAATGCCTAGAGTTGGCTTTCATACTACTTACTATGTTTAAGTCATTTAATCAACAACTTAATTAAACTCAATGGAGGTTAGTCAAACCAGTTCTCTTAACTTAGGTTAATTTAATTAAACTAAATGAATCTGTTTTAGTCCATTACCCTCAAGCTAGTTGTTTTAAACAGATTTTATTTTTAGTTACATACTTTAAGAAGCTACCTAAGTTAATTTCTAGATTGAAGAAGTTGTAACCATTTAAATGTGAGACTAAGTGAATCATTCGTTCTTAAACTTAGTTAATTGATCTTAACTAGTTATCTAGGACTTAGATCGACTATGTTGTTAGATGATTTTTAAAATTAAGCCTACTAGTTAAGTGTGACTAATTCCTTATTGCCTAATTAATTTAAACTCAAATTGACTATCATTTGAATTAAAATCAGTAGTTAACTGAACTAACCGGTTTAAACAATTTCATTAGGTGTAACCAGGCTTATCTATTAACTCTTAGTCAATTGAGTGATTAATCCTATAAAATTGAACTTTTAAACTATTTTGGTCATTCTAGGATCTTAGTTTGATTAAAGAAAGTTAGGTTAAT
>MDKI01126641.1:0-23684 GCA_005239505.1 Nicotiana paniculata
AAAATAAATAGCCGTTGTACCGGGCCGGGCCGGTTAAACCGGTACACGGTTACGGTTCACTACTGGTCCGGTTACCCGTTTCTAAATAATTAAACGGACCAACCCCCCTCTAACCCCCTACCCAGCCCACCTGTCCCCCTATGAACCGGGCCGGTCCGATTTCGGTTTTAATCGGTCTGGGCCGGTGCGGTTACGGGTCAACCCCGGCCCGTATGCCACCTTTAGGGCAACGTACCGGAAGCACGAAAGTCTACCCGGCCTAGTTACTGAGCCACAACCTCGTTCTACTTGGTATGACTTCTAACAGAAAAGTGGGCCATGCGCACGTGTGCACCATAAATTCAGAAGGCTCAGAAGGGAGGCGTAAGAAGGCAACTTAATACAGTTCAAATAATATCAAAGCGGTAAATAAGCGGCAATTAGCACATTAGGCCCAAAACACAGTAATAACATCAAATCACTAAAGCCAAGTAGAAATCATATTACAAGCTCGAATTCTAAACCCTGAACCAAAAGTTCTGGGTTCTTGATCCCCAGCAAAGTCGCCAGAGCTGTCATTAACTCCTTTTTCCCGAAAGGGGGGATAAGGGAGTTTTTCCACTTTAAGTGACATTATTTGATTTTGGGATTTATTTTATTCAGAGTCGCCACCCGGATTTTTTACAGTGTCCCGGGACACCATTTATTTATTTTAGATCCCAAAATTGAGGAAGTTTGACTCTGTTTAAATTGTATGCGTACCAGAAATCCGGGTAAGGAATTCTTTTAACCCGGGAGAAGGTGTTAGGCACTCCCGAGTTCTATGGTTCTAGCACAGTCGCTTAATGATTAAACTTGGCCTAAATTGTTTAATTACTGCTTTTATACCTATGTGCATTTTTATATTTTTACCGCTTTTATTATTCTTTTATTTTTAAACAATTATTTTAAGACGGGTTACGTATGCGTATACCCGTTTGAATTGGACGTGTCAAAAATCATGTCAAGTGGACGTGTACATAATTTACAACACTTAATTACTTAAGAAAAACTCCAAAGCCGCGCGAACGCGTACCCTGGTTTTATTTTGAAAAAAACTCGGCACTTAAACCATGTCACGCTTAATTATTTAAGAAAAAAGTCCAAAGCCGCGCGAACGCGTACCTTGGTTTTATTTTAAAAAGTCGTAATTATGTCACGCAATCGTGTTCAGAATCACGATGATAAATTAAATTGCGCCTAAAGCAGCTGCAATGTTCATAAGTTGATTCCTATTTGAGATTAATTTTAAGAGGTCCGTGATTTATGGAAGTTGTTTGAACAAGTCGCGATGTCGCACACTCGTTTGTTTTTGTGCACATTGCGAATCACACTACGGGGACTGTACCCGCGATCTACAACATGCTTGTTTTATTAATATTCAAAGTTATGGTTGGGTCACATGAAATGCACACCCAAATGAGATTTACATATCGCGATCATGCCATGAGAACGATACTCGTGGCCATGATGATTTCACGCGCTTAAAGCAAACTACGTTATTCATTACTTATTTATATTTCCTAACAGAATCGTTGAAGCATAGATTTAATTTTTTATATTGCCCAAGAAATCAACACGTCAAAATTGTTTCACATGCTAATTTTTACAGAATAATTCAATAGAAACTTATGCTTCTTTCAACCAAATAAATAATTTTTTAATAAATAAATAATTGAAGATTGCTTAGTCTAACAATTCTAACAAACTACCAAAAGGAAACAGTAATAGAAAGATTAATTAATCTAACAATTCTGACAAACTACCAAAACGAAACAGTAATAACAAGATTAATTAATCTAACAATTCTAACAAACTAACAAAGGAAACAGTAATAGCAAAATTAATTAATCAACACTTATGTACAATCAGTTGATGGTATAATACCAAACAGTGGTAAGAACTGCTAAATCCTACAAATAAACACATAATTATCACTGTCATTGCACTGTAATCACGTTCTCATTAAATCAAACGAAGATTTACATGACCAAGAAAGGGAAACAGTACCTTAACAACAGTAATAAGGTTCCAAATAACCAAGTCAAGTCTAAAAAGCACAAATACGAGTCGAGATCAGCGATTAATTGAAAGATACAACAGCAAACAAACAACCAACTCACTCTTTTAGAGAAAACCAGAACTTAGAACAGCTTTGAAACCATCTCCTCTACAACTTGTCTTCAGATGTTTTTTTTCGTTCTTCCCCCTCTTTTTTTCAATATTTGCTCTTAGTATTTATATAGAAATCCTATGTCCCTAACTAAATGTTCATGGAGATGAAGAGCGGGAATATGGGGAAGATCATGGGTGTGTGATGTGGGGGATAGGTGAGAGGTGGGGGTAAGGCATGAGTGAAGTTGGGAAGTGGGGAAGTTGGGGTTAGGAATGCAGATCGTGGAAGTAGTTAGGAAACTAACTTTTTTTTTTTTTTTTTTTTTGTATTTTTCAGATTTACTCATTTGTTTTGTTTTTTTATATTTTTCTGTTTTCATTACTTACTTGTTTTAACCCTTTTTTTTTTCTAACCCATTTTTATTAAACAAAAAGAAGGTATAATATATATATATATATATATATATATATATATATATATATATATATATATATATATATATATATATATATATATATATATATATATATATATATATACCTTCTTTTTATTTAATAAAAATGGGTTTGAAAAAAAAAGGTTTAAAAAAAAAGTAAAGAAAACAGAAAAATACAAAGAAAAAACAAAAAAAAATGAGTAAATCTGAAAAATACAAAAAATAAAATTAAAAAAAAGAGTAAGTATCCTAACTACTTCCACGATCTGCATTCCCTAACCCCCTCACTTCCCCTGTTCTTCACATCTCCCCTCAAAAAGCTCCCCCACCAGCCTCACATCCTCTAAGGTCCCAATCCCCACTTCCTCACATAAGTTATAAAGTGCACACACATCTATATATAATGGAGAAAGGGGCAATCGGAGGGAGGAAAAATATCAGAACTAAGAAAAAATAACATTATTCATTTACAGTGAAAATTACTTGGAGACAAGCTGTTTTTGTAGATTAGTAGATTCAGAGTCGAAAAACGAAGTATCCTTCGTGGTTTTAAGTTTGCAGGTTCAAGTTAGTAGATTGTAAATATTCTCTTTATTGTGAAATCTTACACAAGGTAACACTCAATCTCTGCTGTATAATTTAAACTTGATATATGAGATCTATGTCTTCTCAAAGTTTGAATTTTTTTATTCGTTTTGTGAATCTTCTATAACTAATTCACGAATTTGGAGGCGCATACTAACAAAGGATAAACTTTTTCAACTAAGGTTCATTCTTTTCCTTTTTCTTGCTTTCACTGTTAACTTATCTATTTTCATAAATTTGGTTGATGTTACGTTGCTTAGATTTGAGATTTTTATATTCAAATAGCCATGTGGTATTTAGTAATTGTATAGAGGTTGCTTAATGAAATATGCATTTGAAGGTTAAAAATGGAATGGAAACCGTGACAAAAATATATGGTAAAAATTAAGTTAGGAAGGAATTTGTTCATCGAATTGTTGGATTTTTCATTTTGTCATACCTTAGTTCCATTTAATCTCCTATCCTTGAGTGACTAAATTGTTCCGTTATTATTTATTTTTATCCATGCCATAGATTTTAATGTAGTCATATAAATTGGTTAGTAGTAAATGTACAGGAGATTATGTTGGGTCATAGTAAGTATCAAATTTTAATCATACTTAATACCTCCAACATATTTATAGGCTAATTAATTCTGCCACGGCCTAAAGATAAATGAACACGAATAAGTTATCACATCTCTTATAAATTAATAAATATCAAAGTAACTCCAGAATATACTAGTATGTTTTAGGCGCGATTTATTATTGTGACTGTGTATACGTTCGCGTAACATGATTAGAATTTTCAAAATTAAAATCAAGGTATGCGTTCGCGCAACTTTGGGAGAAACAACCTTAACAATAATAAAGTGTTATTAATTGTGTACATGTACGCATGACATGATTCTTAACACACCAAACAAAACGGATACATGTACGCGTGATTCGTTTCAAGATAATTTCATAATTACGAATAATCAAGCAATTAAAAGCGGTTAAAAGGGTAAATGCATATAGGTTTAAAAAATCAAAACAATTTAATTAAGCCATGTATGATTAAAGAGACCGTGCTAAAATGACGGAACTGGGGAATGCCTAACACCTTCTCCTGGATTAACAGAATTCCTTACCCGGTCTTTTGGTTTCGCTGACTTTTGAACAGAGTCAAATTTCCTCGATTTGAGATTTTAAAATAAACCGGTGACTTGGGACACCATAATAACTATCCCAAGTGGTGACTCTAAAAATAAATAAATAATCCCAATTCGAATAATGTCACTTAAAGTGGAAAAACTCCCCTCAACCCTTTGGGGAAAAGGAGGTGTGACATCCAATATAATATATTGGAGTTCTAGTATATTATACTGAAATTCTAGTATAGTATGTTGGAGTATTTTCCGGATTTTGAACAGTATTATCATTCAGATTTAACTTTATATAAAAAGTGACAAAATTTCAATTACTTTTGAAACTGTGATTTTTGAATGACCACTTATAAATCTGATTATTTTTTTATTTCTCCTCATAGAACTGAACTGGGATAACTATTTTATGACCCATTGAAATGGTGGGTCGCCCCGACTTAACCCATTAAATACCAAAGTCCGCATGAGTTAGGCTAGGTTGCGCTGGGCCAGACAGTTCTAATTTTATCCAAACCTACCATATTAGTAAGTCAATATAATATTAGTAAGTCAACTTCCGCATGGGCTTTCCCTGACCGCATTCTCCGGGCAGCTCCCCTATCTGCTTTTCCCGTTCAATCCTATTTTAGGGAAAGGTAAGCTCGATAAATACAGTAGTTTATTCGAAATTAACTCATCATAATTGCATAGTAAAATGAGACGCGGATTTATATTTATTACATATAATTAAGCAACTAACTATGAATAAAATTCTTTTCAATCTTCATTTTCTTCACTTTTCGTATTAATCATCTATTTTATTTTCAAATTAATTCGATCTGACAAGTCAATTTGTCTATTACTTACTTAAACTGATTAATTAAGATGATTAAAGTTACAAGGTTATTCGAAATCTGCACATGTTCTGTACAAATATATAATTTTAATCAGAATAAAAAAGTATTAAACCTTAATTTTTACGAGGTGGTAGTTATTGGTACAAATAATTTTTCTTCTATATTAGGACTGACACCAATTTATGCTTTTGCAAAAATTACATATACAGAGTACATATTAATTTTCAGCTATTGTCAATTTATAGTACTCTCTTCGTCCCATTTTAATTATACTTTGCCTTCTTCTTTTTTACGTCCATTAAAAAAATAAATAAATATAAGGTATAACTTACTAAGTTTATCCAATTAAATACTTTTTGAGAATTGAATAAGATTAAAAAGAGCTACTATTGACATTAAAAGTATAGTGGGAAATAACTTAAAATTTTAAAGTAATTATAATTTGGGATAAATTTTTGAGCTAAAATAATACTCCATCAGTTTCAATTTAGATGATGTACTTTGACTTGGCACAAAATTTAAGAAAAAAAAGATTTTTGAAACACGTGGTGCTAAAAAGTTTTGGGGCAAAAACTGTGGGTTCATCATATTTCTATGGCTATAAAAGATTTTTAATAAAAGAAAAAATTTAAAGTTAAATTGTTTCTAAAATATAAAGAAAAATATGTTATTTTTTTTAAATGGATTAATAAAAAAAGTATGTATTTAAATTGAAACGAGAGAGTGCTAGTTAAATTGGGAAAGAGAGAGTAACTTTTTATAATCCAACTATACTCCACACAGACATACATTCCTGTACATATATACCCCAACCCCCACCCCACGCCCCCGCAAATTAATTCACTCTGTATAAATTTACTTATTATGATATTCTTATTTATTTATTCATTAAGGAGCCAGGAACTGGTCAGCAGCATATTTGAGTCTATTTGTTAAGATTTCAATATCTTTGGGCAGCAGACATTTTCTAGGGGCACTTTTTTGAAGTGGGATTATCTGATACCATCTTTGCTTTGTACAGTGCTCTGCTTTGTTTGTGATCTGAATCAAAATTAGCTCTTTTGGAGGCTTTCAATGTCATGTTTTCTTGATCTTTACAACTGGGTCTGAGCTATTTCATCTGTATATTTATTGGAGGATTTGGCTCTGAAGATATTTGGAATTCCTTTTTTCATTCTCTATTTAGGTCATGTTTCTGCTTTTTAGGGAACTGTGGTTTCAATTGTTTAGCTGATATTTAAGGGTTTTTGGAGATTACTGGACACAGGTTTTGAAAAAGAACAATTTTTAGGTTGTGTAACAGTGGTGGGGTGGGGTGGGGTTGATGATTTTTAAGTTTGATTTTTGGTATTGTTAAATATGGGATTAGGTGGTGATGGTGTAAAGGGGGAGTCTTGGGAGGTAGAGAAAACAAAGGGAAGGAAGAAAAAAGAGGAGGAGAGTGGCTGTTGGATAAAGTTGAGGTTTATTGGTAGCTGTATTTCTTCAAGATCTAAAGTTGATAGCTCCATCAGTGGCATCAGCACTCACTGTGGTAATCCTTCACTTACTTTGTACCAGTTCTATCCCATGTTTTGCTTTGAACTCTTAATTGCATTATTCTTTGGTTTTCTTTGAAGATTGACCATATCTTGTAAAGAATTCTGTCACTGAGGGCATTCTTTATTGTTGTTCTTTGCTTGAGATTGTTTGCTGCTTTTTTATTTTGAAGTGTTAATCTCCAGTTTTTTTAGTAGTGGAATGCATTGAGTTTGCCAAATGGTGTGCAAACACTGATTGATAATTGGAGGTGAAAAGATTGCTTCCATGTGTTTCTTCTAGCTGGATAAGTTGATGATAGTTACTTAGAGGAGCTAATAATGAAGGCAGTTCAAAAAAATTTCAGGATGGCTAACTGGATTCGGGAAGTTCCTAGAGGCATTACTAGAACAAACCTAGGAACTTTGGAAGTATCTCTTTTGCAAAGCCAATCTCACTGTTAGGGTGACAGTATTTGTGTTTCCGGAAATTGATGTTGCTGTTGTGCAGCATTCTTGTCAGTCTTGTTCTTGGGTTGTTTTTCTTTTTGTTGATGTTTGCCTGTGTCACAATATTCTTAAGTTTCACCTCTGTTACGTCAAACTGGAAAATAAACTTAATTTGAATCAACTATCAGTGGCAAGAGAAGAAACAGTGCATGGTTTTCTGTTATATATCATCCTCACTCAGCTGCTGGTATGATTTTCTAATGATGAATTTGTAAGAAACAGCAAGGTAATAACTCTTCAGTCAATGAAACAACTTCCAACATGTGGGATTTGTTAGCACCTAATTCTTGTCAGTTTCTGTCTTTCATTTCCTCTGCTTGTGAATACCGGGCACTCAACATGCTGTATCACATGCACATGTAGTATATATATCTGTTGCACCTTTACTCGCTTCATTATGTATTTAGGTTGACTGCTTGTGGCCTTTTTTAAACCTTTATTCTATCCTGATAGGAAACTTTTGGGGCTTTTCAAGATTAATCTAAAGAATGTATTTACGTTAATGCTCATCAGTACTCATGGTGCTGGTATCTTGTATCATTATTTGCAGAAAGTAAATCCACAAATGATACAAGCATAGACCAAACTGTTGCTCCAATTATTTCTTCCACGACCACAAGTAATGCAGAAAGTAATGCTTCCACCTCCAAGCTCGAAGAGGAACTTAAAGTGTTTTCACGGCTTCGGAAGTTCGCATTCAATGATTTGAAGCTGGCCACAAGAAACTTCAGACCAGAATCCCTTCTTGGTGAAGGGGGTTTTGGCTGTGTCTTCAAGGGGTGGATTGAAGAGAATGGGACAGCACCTGTTAAACCAGGGACAGGGCTTACGGTTGCTGTGAAAACTCTAAATCATGATGGGCTTCAGGGTCACAAAGAATGGCTGGTTTGCCGCTCTCTGATTTTAACTAAAAGATTATGATGTATTTCTTGTTGATTCTTTTTTATTTATTTATTTTCATCTTGGTTTATGTTAATGCATTTTCTTGTTTGGCAGGCAGAAGTAAATTTTCTTGGTGACCTCATTCATCCCAATCTAGTTAAACTGATTGGTTATTGTATTGAAGATGATCAAAGGCTGCTAGTTTATGAATTTATGCCTCGAGGAAGCTTGGAGAACCACCTGTTCAGAAGTATGTAATTGACCCTTTTCTAATATACTTTACATTGTTGTATTCTCTGAATTTTGGTTATATTTGAAGATCAGTGTAAGATGTGCTTTTGTAAAGTTATCCACAAAAAAAGGAAGAAAGAAAAAGATGAGGTTTTTGTATATATAATTTTTCTTTTTGGTAATTAAAAGAGTCTTATTTACCAAGGATATATGTACAATGCAAGAAAACATTAAAACTGGACAACATGCCCCAGTTCGACCAGATCAACTCAACACCCAGCACACTAGATAGCTAAGACAATCCACATCAACTAGCTAACTAGGATAAAAATTTAAACTGTCCATCTCCATTGCTAGCTGCAGTTTCAAAGTACCTCTACAGAACACTTCTTGTATAATCTGTCTAATCAACACTAACTAATTCTTCTTACTGGAGAAGATTTTGTTGCACATAAGTAAATTCTTCCGTAAGTGAAAACACCAAGTAAATGTTCACATACATGTTGCTGTTCTCTTCAGCTAGCTTTAGTTGCTTTAGTCACGTGCCAAATCACTACTCGCAGAATATAACATGAGTTCTCTTGTTGCTGCTTAACTGTCTGTGATATTAATATACATTCCAGTACCAAATGGAAAATCTATTAAGATATAATGCAATTAATTGCTTCATAAATTTTAAGATCGGAATGGTAATATGGAGTTCAACATGTAGCAAAGTTACCATAAGTGTTGGAATGATCGACTACATCTTTCCCTGATACCAAATTGAACCAATGTGGGTATCACCAATTAGCAACCCAGCATTTGTTTGCGAATCTGATTTCCTGTTTCTGTTATGATCACAGATTAATAACATGGGAAGTTTGAAGGCCTTTGGAAAATCTGAATCCTATGAGTTTGAGGAAGATACCTTATAGGCGGCAGTCTTCATACTTCTGGAACCCAGTTAAATCTTTTAGTCCTATGTTACACACTTTCTAGGTTTTAGTATCTTTTTGCTTCTATATGCTTGATATTGGCTGATTGACTAGGCAGCAAGTTTAATCAAGACCAGGGTCGATTTGTTAGGAGGAAGAAACTTTCTTATTCTCCCTACTTTCTAGTGTTTAGTTGCTTTAATATCATGGAAAAAAGGTACATTTTGTGCTAAAGGAACAAAAATGACTTATTTGAGAGTATAAAGAATCTTGAGAAAAGGTACTATTCAATACCACATGTCCAGACGTCATTTGACCACTTCTAAACCTGTCAGTCCCACAATTGTTGTCAACTCCTACCATTGCTTCCCAAAGTTAACCACCCCATGAATTTCGTCTATCACCCAAAATAGTTTAATAGAAACAAGTTTCTCGTGGTAAATATCTGCGATTGATATTTGCATTTCTGAAATTATTTTGTATGCACTGTCACCAGAACAAAACCGTTAGCTACTGTTTATATGCTGGCAATGACCTGCTTCCTGGCAGTCAGAGAGTAGCTCTTTTTTTAATATATGAAAAAGGTAAAGTTATTTCATCTAAAAATGGCAAAGTTAGAGCATAGCTTTTATCATTGTTACTTTATATTGATCATGGCTATGTCTTAAATGTTGATTCACATATAGCAGCCTTCCATTTGGAGGTAAAAAAACCTTTATACAGTTTATATACTGGCAATGTATTTATAATCATTTTTACTTTCTCTTGTCATGGCCGTGTCTTGAATGCTGATTGACTTAAGCTTGCAATCGCCAATTTGGAGATAAGATTAAATCTTTAAACTGCACAACTTTGGATAAGCTTTTTAAAGTGAGGATGTCGGTTTTCTCTTCTTTATTTCCCCTCCCTTTTAACACCTTTACGGTGCATTGAGGTAAATGTGTTGTCAGTTGGTGCTTGCAAAACAACAAAGCATCCTCAAATAGTGAGACAGTCTATTTTGGAGTCAGCATTTATGATAAGTTTTTTCCAGTTTGCATAGGAGGAGGGAGGGAGGGACGGATTTTACAGTAAAATATCTAGCAAGTTTCCTTTTTTTTCTTGATGCTTGCTTGAAGTTGAAAAAAAAAAAGAGAGGAGGAAATGGGAGATCAGAAAGGGAAAGGGAGTTTTTGGACAGGATAGTGGCTAATCCTGGTTTTATAAGCATCAGCTGATATATTTTGGCTTTTGCTTTACTTCATTTTTGGGGTGCTTTTTACAAATTCTTCTGGCCATTATCTAATTCCTGAAGAGCTAGAGTGGAGAGGTTTCTCGTCAATCACTAACGACTTGCTTTGCTCAGCTCAGCTTAAAATTCCAACCTTCACATGGAACTTTAAATGTTATGAAACAACCTACAAGTTCTCACTTGAGTCTGCTAGTTTGGATATTGTAATTCTTGAGCTCAACCTTGAGTCTAACCTGCTCGTTTTCTGTGAACTTAATGCCTGCTGCACACAAAAATCCATTTCTAACGAAATAAAAAACAGTTGCAAAGAAATTAACCAACTGCGATACTCGCCACAAGATAAGAATGATTAATGTGTCCAATAAATCAGCAAGACCTGTTTCTATTGCTGGAAACTGTGTAGTATATATACCTATAATATCCTTTCACCCCAAAGTGAAATCTGTGTTATTCCTGTTGATCAATTAATTTATCTCTTTCATTTCTAGAAAACCTTGTAGCCACTGATTCCTGATGATGCAGACGAATCAAGGTAAAGATTAGGTTGTGCAAAAGTGAGGATTTAGATTTGGAGGTTGTGATGATGGTGATGAAAAAAAGCATGGTGAGATAAGAGTATAGAGTGAGTTCTTATGTGTAGGTCATAGAGGTCATAAAGGGAGGGAGTAAGGGGTGGGTTTGGCTAGAGATAGAGATAGAAGTGAGGAAGAGGGAAGGGTGGCTGCTAACTTGGGTTGTATGTGGGAGGGGGCGTTCTACTCCGGAAGAATGACAGTTAATCATCCCTTTAGGAAATTCACTAACATTTTATAAAGCATAATCAAAAGAACCGAGCATCTTGATCTTTTGGAAAACCAAATTGAGACTGCACGGGTCAAACCTTGCAAGTTCCCTCTTAAGTGAGGCATTTGAGATTGGCATTTATTAAGGAATATTATGGGATTACTTTCGACATAATCTGTCAATTGACGTATATGATAGATTCCATTGCACTTCTGCTAGAATTCCTTGATCCTCGTTGGGCAGTTGTAGTTTATGGTACCTCTGTTGAGAGATGCAATGCATGAGCATATTCTATGTGATCTATGGTTCAGCCACTAGAAACCATAGTTAATTTGGTAGGGAAGAATAAAGTCAAATAGAAATTTGGTAGGGGAGAAGAAAGTCAAATTTTGGGGAGGGTTTGGTGATTCTTGGGGAAGACAAATGATGTTACTCCAACAGCTAGCCTTAATTGGTCTTGTATACATTATATATTTCCAGGTTTTTGCATTTCGCATATTTCTGGAGTAACCAAAAATATGATGGCTTTTATCTTTTGTCATTTTTCAGTATTGCTATCAGAATCTGGTGAAGTGGATGTTGGTACTTACAAAGTTCTAGAATATATGCTTATCTTTTTCTGCTGTAAATGTTCATGTCCTTGCATTATTTTATGCAACTTTGTAATAATGTTTTTATTATCAGGGTCCCTGCCTCTTCCGTGGTCCATCCGGATGAAGATAGCTCTGGGTGCTGCAAAAGGTCTTGCTTTTCTTCATGAGGAAGCAGAAAGACCAGTGATATACCGTGATTTCAAAACATCCAACATTCTGCTAGATGCGGTGTGTTCAAACACATTGGCAAATTGATCTAACCCATTTTTATCATTTTTCTAATAACACGGTTCTCTCAGGATTACAATGCCAAACTTTCTGATTTTGGACTTGCCAAAGATGGTCCAGAGGGCGACAAGACCCATGTTTCTACTCGCGTCATGGGAACATATGGGTATGCAGCTCCTGAGTATGTGATGACAGGTAAAGCTACAATCTTGGTCGATCTCTTTCTTCCTACAATACTTACCTATATTTCAGTTGGATGGCCTGCTCAGCTTTATCAAATTTTTTTGTGTCACTTAAAGTCCTACCTAGTTGGATGCAAGTCCGCTTACAAATCCTTCAAACCGTTTTAATCTAGTATTTCCTACTATTAATGTCTCTGTACAACTCCATGACCTGAACAACAGTTGAAAAGGCTCTTGAATGTTCTTCCCATCTGCTGAGTGAAACTTCCATTAATTAGATGATCTGTTGCTCTTACTGATTGAAACGGATCCCACTCTTTTGTCTCAGGACATTTGACATCAAAGAGTGATGTCTACAGTTTTGGTGTAGTTCTGCTTGAAATGATGACAGGTAGGAGATCAATGGACAAGAACCGGCCAAATGGGGAGCATAACCTTGTTGAGTGGGCGCGGCCACATTTGGGTGAAAGAAGAAGGTTCTATAAATTAATAGATCCTAGACTTGAAGGTCATTTTTCTATAAAAGGTGCACAGAAAGCTGCACAGTTAGCTGCACGATGCCTTAGCCGGGATTCCAAAGCTAGACCTATGATGAGTGAAGTGGTTGAAGCCTTGAAGCCTTTGCCGAACCTCAAGGACATGGCCAGCTCCTCGTACTATTTTCAGACCATGCAAGCCGACCGAGTTGGATCAAGCCCAAATACAAGAAATGGCCTTAAAATGCAGGGATCATTCTCAAGGTATGGACAACAGCAACCAAGAAGTCTTTCAATTCCAAATGGTTCTCATGCATCTCCATACCATCATCAACTTCCTCAGAATTCACCAAAGCCAAATGGCAATGCATAGAATTGGATCGGAAGAAATCTGTTTCTATCATTCTTTCCTATCGCCCTCCGTAGATTTTATTGGCCCACATTTATCCTTGGATGACTGGCAAGGAAATCGGAGTACACATTTTACATGATGTAGTGATCTTTGAGAGTGCTAAACTCTCCTCCTTGAAAAGAATGTAGCATAAGCACCATTGAGTAAATATATTTCTGTGTCGGATATGTCACACTCTCTCCCAATTCTCTCTGAGACCCAGTCATAAGGGGGGGGGGGGGGAGGGGGATTTGTAATTGTCACTGATTCAATTCCTCAGAAAAAAGGTAAAGTTTTTATTACTTGCAGGTTCATATAGTCAGAGTGTAGCACGTAGAAAACTGTCAGCTTTGTCAACCAAAAAAAAAAGTATATCAATTATTGAACTGCAGTCTTCATGTCATAGCAGATAGTACTATACTTTTGTTTGTTCTGCTTGTTACTTTACCGTTCTGGTTTGACAGCTGAGCTACATTCTTATAAGCATAAAATTGCTAAACATAATGCACAACTATCCAATTTATTAGATGAATAATGTGTATTAGGAGAAACAAAGATCATATCTGATCAAGTTTTGGTGGATATAATTACTTGGTATCTGTGCTGGTGAGAGGTAACAAGTAACCTAATTGAGGTGCGCAAAAGTTGATCTGGACACCACGATTATAAAAATAAGATGAGCGTGCAATTTTTGAATAAATCAACCAAGGAAATCAATGTTTGAATTACTCCGGAATCCAATAATTAGAAGAAAGAATTCCTCAAGAAGTGGAGATAAAGTTATGATCCAAAACCTAGCAAAGGATATTTGTGCTTTTGGGAGAAAAGATAATGCCGTGTAAGTTGTTTATACCGATGAATGCAAAACACGTGTCATTCATATATCAAAGTGAAGCATTTTCTACAATGGGAAAGAGTTTTTCCCCTTTAATTTCACATAGGTGACTAATTAGACTATAACATCAGAAGCACTAACACGTTAAAATTACACATGGACTCACTTTTAATTTAAAAATTTCCATCTTACTGGTTTCCTCCACCACCTAATGACTACTTTGGTGCATTTTCGTAATTGCACTGAAGAATGATAACAAAATGGCCAACTTATTGCTGAAAATGACTTTTTCTGTATGTTCATTTACTGAGGTCTTAACCTTATACAAAAGTAGTCGACTAGTTCTTGGCTTAGAAAAGATATCAACTTTCACATTTACCATTTTAGACATAGATCAACTTCTCTTCAATCTTCATATAAATGTTGATTTGAAAACCAAGTAGACAGATTGGTTTAATCTTTTCTTGAAGACCCTTTGTGAATCTTGAGCTTCACCTATACGGTTAAGATCTTGTCATGTCTGAATAAACCAAGATTGTGATGTTAATTTTATCTTAAACTTTGAATTCAAGAATATCCTTTCTATAACCATTGAAGTTATGGGACAAGCTCTGGGTTGTATTCAAGTGGATGAATCCACAGTTGCAATAAAGGAAAATTTTGGCAAGTATGAAGATGTTGTTGGTCCTGGTTGTCACTTCATGCCATGGTGTTTTGGAAGCCAATTAGCTGGTTCTCTCTCTCTCAGAGTAGAGCAACTTGACATTCGCTGTGAATCCAAGACTAAGGTTTTTCCTATTTGCATATTTGTCTTCTTTCTTTGATCCTCTTGGACAAAGGTTTCTGGTGTTTTACTTGTTGAATACTCTCTCCTCGAGATTGAAGGTTTTTCTAGTCAAACTATGCAGTATTCTTTGGTAGTTTTATCTTGTGAAGTGAATGTTTTTAGTTGTTTCTTATAAAAGCTATATTTTCAGGATAATGTTTTTGTGACTCTAGTTGCTTCAATCCAGTACAGAGCCTTGGCAGATAAGGCAGCAGATGCCTTCTATAAGCTAAGCAACCCAAAAGAGCAGATTAAAGCATATGTCTTTGATGGTGAGATGCAGTAAATTTCAGACTTGGTTATTGTTGCAGTACTTTAGGTCATCTATATCCAAAATTTTCATGATTTTTCTTTTTGGATTTGGTCATATGGGCTATTCTACTATTCTGATATGTGCTATCTGCTAGCTTCCACTATCACATTTATCCACCAAAATTTAATAAATAGAAAGAAATCACACGACTTCTTTTTTGTCTGTGATCATTTATATAGTGAATATCACTAGTTAGGTTTTGCTTTACCTCCTGTCCTTGTTGTAGAGACAATGATGACATGTTTACTTATTCATACCTTATATTGTCTTCATGACTGATTCTGTTTGTCAGTTATTAGGGCAACTGTGCCAACATTGGAACTGGATAAAGTTTTTGAACACAAATCCGAGATAGCCAAGACAGTGGCGAAGCAACTCGCAAAGGTATTTCTTTATATTGATACTGAACCAATACAAGTCAAGAAACTAAATTCAGTCTCTTATCTGATTTTCCTTGGGGAATTACATAGGCAATGTCTCTTTATGGATATGAGATAGTTCAGACTCTTATTGTAGATGTTGAACCAGATGATCAAGTGAAAAGTTCAATGAATGAGATTAATGCAGGTATGGTTATCTTTAAACTTCACTAGCTTACTTTTTTATTCCTTAAAATAAAAGTAATTTTTTCTCTAGCTGTTAGCTTGTCCAACATCAAGTGATTCTTGGGGAAAATTGGAAAAGGGTATTTTTTTTTTTCACCCTTAGCTCTTCTAATGTGAATTGGTAAATTATGGAAACTAGCTTCAAGATTGAGAGAAGCTGCATACGAGAAGGCAGAAGGAGAGAAGATTCTGCAGATAAAGCAAGCAGAGGCGGAAGCAGAATCGAAGTATTTAGCGGGGCTCGGCATTGCTCGTCAATGTCAAGCTATCGTAGAAGGACTCAAAGAAAGCGTACTCGGTTTCTCTAATAGTGTTCCAGGGGCATCATCCAAGGGTATCATGGACATGATTTTGATTACCCAATACTTTGACACAATGAAGGAGATAGGTGCCTCCTCTAATTCATCTACTGTCTTCATTCCTCATGAGCCAGAGGATGTCAATTTCAGAGCAGAGGTAAATGAACAGTTGGCTTCAAGGAGAAACATCTAAGCTACGATGCAGATAGGATGGTTTCTTTTGTACATCTAAACTTGGAAGATTGGAGAGTATCCAACTGCCACGAAACTTCTGCAAGGAGACAAAGGATTGCTATTGAAGAGAGAAAGAGGGTATTTCAATCACCTTCTCCATGTATTGTGTTAGAAAAGGAAAGGTGGGAGAAGTAATTTTGTGCACATTCTCTAGCTACACATAGCAGGCTATTTTCTTAATCACTTGTACACAGTATTTCTATGTAGTAGTAATTTCAAGGAGGGTACGGAAAATAGATTTACCGCAATGTATATGAACAACACGGGTTTTTACTAACATTTTCTTAAGAATGAGAGCTTTGGCACAGCTGGTAAAGTTGTTTCCATGTGACCAAGGATCACGGGTTCGAGCCATAAAAACAAGCTCTTGCAGAAATGCAGAGTAAGACTACGTACAATAGACAATAGACCCTCGTGATACGATCCTTCCCGGGACTGCGCATAACGAGAGCTTAGTGCTATCTGTAAAATCTTTTTAAGTGTATAGAGAGGAGCTGAGGAGACAGGCAGAATATACACACTACATTATATAGCTTCGGCGTTCAGTGAGCTCTTTTTTGTAATTGTAGCCAAAGTGAGCATCGAAGTTGTAAACTTTAGTGGTTAGTTGTTAACAACATTTTCCACCAAGACTAATAAAGCTAACAGGCATCCACGATAGATTCAGTGTGCTTCACAATATCTCCTTTAATAGCAACCAAATATGTCGAGTGATCCCGCCGAGTGGATACCCAAGCAACTAGCACCAATCAAAAGGTCTTTCAGTCTAAAACTTCTTTCCTGATAAGGACTAAGAAAAGAAGAAAGGACAGTTGAAAACTCTCTATGGAGAGCCTCTCTGTGCCATCACTTACATTCAACATCATAAGGGAAAAATGTTCATACCATTAAATAATGAACAAATAAGGATTAATCAATTGCATGAATGATGAAGCCAGGTGAACGCAAAAACTCGTCCCTCAATGAACATTTGGGGTGGATATAAGCAAACATTCATGAGTTTGCATTACTAGCTGAAGGTTATTCTTACTGGTGCAGAAGGATTATGTGCTGAAACAAGTCTTATCTAATTTATTGCTCTGGACCATACAAAACAACACCACTTCACTCACTTCTCTGTAAGGTAGTAATAGACTCATGGCTTGAGGGCTACAGCCAACCCAATCTTGGCGCTCTTTTCAATTGCCCTGGTGTCCACTTCACCAGATATTGTGAAAAGGGATTTTGGTCGCCACTCGTGTTGGATGAGAGCACTTGCCTTACCATAGCTGTTAACCCGAGCCTTCACCGTGGTCAATGGGTCCAACAAATGCTGTGTCCCGATTGTCAGCGTGTTTTCGTTGCTTGAGAAGCTGTGAGTCAACTCTGCTCCAACAGCTGTATTTGTCACCGGCTTCACAGTGTGGTAGTAGGAAGCACTAAGGGTATCACCCTTATCATTCCTGTATAAAATTATTGCTTAGTCAAAAAAAGATCCAAGATTAGAAAACAACAAAGACAATGATATGTTGGTCCCCAAGTCAAAATTTCCTCAAAATCCGAGAGACATTTAATGCAATTACACAGCCCTCATTTCATTTCAAAAATAGCATCTCATCAATAGAAGGGACATTGTCGGGCTGAAATTATTCAAATCCCAAAAGAGTTTCTTGCAGAAAGACAGAAAACCAAGACGTTACAAGGAAATCATTTGACAAAAAGAAAGAGAAAGAATGGCTAAGAGACAGACTTTGCTCAATGAAGAATCTAACAAATACATATGTAAAAGGAGGCAGACAAATGCTTACAGTGCTAAGGATGCAATAAGATCAGAAGTGGAAAAACTCAGACCAGCATTGCATTTTGTGAAATTGCCTGAGGCAGTGTCAAATGACAGATCAGTGCCCAAAGCAACAGTATTGTTTCCAGCAACGCCAGAGAAGTTGACAAGAGGACTTGCTGTAAGTCCAATGCCAGTACTGATCCCAGCGTACTCATGCAAGTATTGGAGCTCTACCTGTAACATAATTCTTTTGCTTAGGAATAACGCAATTCTAAACTACCAACCAACTGCAGAGAAATGTTGTTAAAAGCAAAGGTACCTTTCCAGATTTCTGATCTGGTAATACGAAGCTGACGATTGTCTTGAGTCCTGGTGCAGGTTCATCAACAGTGATGGTAGTGTAGACCTGCATCATTCAATCCAAATTAATTAGCACAGTGTCGGGCTGTGCTCCAACTCAGTTTGGACAAAAGAAACTTGAACTTGTCAATTTCTCAATCAATAAGTCTCAAAATCAAAACCAAAGAAAGAAGACAGAGAACTTTTTGTGTGAGTGTAAAGGGAAGAACAAGTTAGATAACTCCCCCCCCCCCCCCCCCCCCAATTGACTGTCCTTCGACTTTGGTTGCGAAACTCATTTGTTATTGACTACCAGAAAACTCATTTATTTTGGTTATCATACTTGACCATTCAGTCTTCTGTTGCTAAGAGTTTGCATTTGGAGGTATTTGCATCTCGCATCATTCAATCCCCTAACAATATCATAATGCCTACTTTGAACTATAACTCTATCAGATATATAATCAATCTAAAGATTGACAAATTCACTTTTAAGATTTTTTCAATCACTTTTATTAAGTTCCTTCCTGCATATGGCGGGTGATTTGGAAGGAAAGGAATCAACGATGTTTGGGAGCAAATATGAAAGTAAACATAAATTGAAATAGAGATTATATATCTTTTTTGGCTTTTCAGTGTAGACTAGAAGATGTTAGTACAGCAGATTGGATGTTAGATTTCCTCAGCTTCCAACAGCTAAGTAAAAGAACTGATTTGCATGTATGTTGGCACAAACTTTGTGCTTCTGTTTACAAAAGTCTTACCATCCTCAGAAAATAAATTCTCTTATAAATCAGAAGAAAACCCACATCTTTTAAAGGAAACCTCACAAATCAGGGAAAGAGAGAGAGAGAGAGAGAGAGAGAGAGAGATGCTTAGATCAAGGAACTTGGCACATAACCATAACCAACACCAGTGAAAATGTTAATGTCTGAGATGCTGTTAAGTGGCTAAAAGATAGTCTGCAGGAGAGATCCAACAGCAAAATGGAGGAGAACACGCAAACAGGCAACATAAGACACACACTTAGGATAGATCTTTTTTCAAACCTTTGTGAAAAGAGCTAAAGTTAGAAAAAGACTAGCCATTTAAGAAACTATGGCAGATTGTGATAGAGTGGATGTCCTAACATTTCAATCATTACCTTGTAATTGTTGGACAGCATATTAATATTGTTAATTGCAAGTGTGAAAACAACTCGTACCCACCAATTAATCTGACAAACACATTCTTTCAATACACAAGGAGAAAGGTATCGTCGACTCCATGGACATGCATTGAATCAGACAGCAAGAAGGAAACAAATTACACAGTAACCAAATTAATACTTCTGCGGAATCCTTCATTTTTAGTTTTGGTTTTCTAGATTTCTTGGGTTATGTTTTTAAGGGAAGGTTTGACCAAGTGATAAAGTCAGAAAAAATCGTGACCAGATCAATATGGCTCACACAGCCAGACATGTTGCTACCTAACATCTCCAAAGCATATAAATTCAAAAATAGTATCTCCACTAAAAAATACTAGAAGTTATTCAACATAAGAAGACTAATATTAGTTTCCAGTAATCAAGCTGAAAATCAGAAGGAAAAAAGCAATAAAAGGTAATGAAAGTATTTTCAAACTCACATTGGAATTGGTGTCCACTTTAACATCAGTGGTAACGTTTTTGTTCTTCAGCTGGGTGTTAACGTCGGCTAAGAATAATTCACCTTTCTTCAGACCAGATGAGGTAATAGCCTGAAATTTGACAGAGAGAATTTACTGACATACTCTTAACTGGTCACAAAACAATTTCAATGACAAGAGACCATTGCTAAACAATGTGAGCCATCCACTACATACATCCACTGTTAGGCAACATCGAGGAAATCGTTCCCAAGAATTACACACTCTGCTGGAAGTTAGAATAAAATACTAGGCGATTTTTCCCCATCTGCCTACGCCTTGGTCCGCGAAGCTACCTAGTAGCTGTGCTGATAGGAGGTAGCGGGCAGGTAGAATAGTTGAGGTGCACAACCACCACCGTCATAAAATAAGTTAATTACCGTCCCATAATACAGGAAAAGTGTAAATTATATAACATCTCAATCCTCATCCCTTAAAGTAATTAGTTTCATTTCGCTATATTGATAAGAGCGGCATAAGACCAAAATTGTTCCTCTCCCCCGTCCCCCTCATGTTCTTCTAATTTCCTGTATACTTGTAAAATTTATCACGACTACATATTTAACACCAAAATGCAAGCACGAACGAAAAATAAGTAAAAACATTGAATGATAAACCCACAGTACTAAGCTCGAATAATACACTAAAAATAAAAAATATACAAAAGGAGAAAAAAACTGACCACTCCGGTTGCGCTATAGGTAGTGACGGTGAACTTATGGTCACTGACATAGTCCCTGTACAGAAGATCTAAACGACAACAACAACCAAAACATAAATATACGAAATAATGAAAATGATTATATCAAAAAACATTTTCCCCAGTATGAAACAAAGAAATGAAAAACAAACGAGAGGAAAGAGAAATACCTCTAGCTTTTTTGCCGATATCGGAGTAAAGTCCAGGACCCTTCACCATTTTCTGTGACTGTTTCGGCAAAGTAAAAGAGAAGGTTCTAGAGAGAAAGTCTACTTGCAGAGAGAGAGAGAGAGAGAGAATCGGTGTTTATCAAAAGACTTGGTTTGGTTGTGGTAGGAAAATCATAATAATACGAATAACCCTAGCTTATTTCGGTGCTTCTTTTTAGACCGTCGGATCTCAATTTGGCCGTGAAGGAAGAAATTGTGGACCGTTGATCGGATCTAACCTGAGGGCAACACTGAACTTTCCTTGGGAAAATAAAAAAATGTGTCTTATCTTGCATTTTCTGTTCGAGGAATTTAAATTTCTCAGTCCAACCTGGATCATAGCCCTCCCACTCTGCCTAGAGTTAGGTTGGCCATTGGTAATATTAGAGTGTAATTCAATCTATTTGTTACTCCCCGGTTTACAATAAGTGATCAGTTTTCTTTTTTTATTTTGATTCAAAATAAATATCTAATTATATAATCAAGAAAGAATTTAATTTATTTTTATAAAATAACCCTTATATATATATCCCTAAAAAAATTTCTTACTCCTCACATTAAATATTTAATTAGGGGTAGTTTAGTCATAGTAGGTATTTTTGTATAGAATTTGATATTTTTTTAATGGGCGTGCTAAAAGTAAATTGGTCACTTATTATGAATCGGATGGAGTAATTGTTTAAACTTGTTAGATGGAGTAAAAATTGCACGGGGTGTCCTATTTGGTCGCCCCCATTTAACCTATACCTATTTTTAAAATTATTTAACCTATTTCTTAATTTTTACAACTTCATACGCCTCCTTCTTCCTGCTACATGTGCGCTCCTTTCTTCCTCCTTTCTTTTCTACTCTTTATTCTACTAATCTACTCTTCATTTTTTATAATTTGTGGTATATTTTACTGTTGATTTACTTATAGTGACTATTCTTGTTGAAACAACGTTTTAGAACTTTTCTTCATCCGTTTATAATTCATTGTCTCTATCTTGTGTTTCTTCCAATCTCGATTAAGATGTCTGTTTCTCCAGTGATTTCTGTTAATGAGGTGTTTAATAAGTTTGTCAGCAAATAAAGAACAAAATTTAAGCTAAAACATGCAAACAAAACTTCAGCTATTAGAATGCTTAAGTTCAACAATTACAAACAACTTCAGGCTCGTCTACTAGAATGCTGAAGTTTGCGTGATTACCTTTGTTACTTCAGGCCCGTATGTTTGAAATTTATGCGAAAAGTGGGTACGTTTGTAATTTTTTTATAAAACGAGTATAAGTTAAAACATGACCCAAAAAATAAGTATAGATACAAATCCCCTTAGATGGACTATGATATGTTTATTGTTATATCAACCAGTTAAATATTAAAGAACAAAAGGCATGAAATCCAGGTCACAAAAATGAAGATAGCTTTTCTTGTTTGTTGGCAAATAATCACACACAAATACACACGCACGTTTACATCGTTTGCTTTTTATATTTCTTTTCCTTTTGGAGTAAGAGTAGTCCCAAACTGGAAAGAGGAAGGTCACAATTTCACTAATCTAATAGGCCTTTCAGTTGGTAGTAATAATAATCGAGATGGTTTTCTGTCAAGATTAAAACCTTACAATTAAATAATTATGACTAATTATTTTTGTAACCACTAAACTTTACCTCTAGTCTCGATTCACACTTCTTTCTTTCTAAATAAAAGCATTATAAGAATATGCCCTTATTCTCTTATTGGCCTATGGAGGAGAATATGCTGCGCCAATTATATTCCTCGAAGATGCTTCACATTGTGTGTATTTTCATTTTTTTTTTTATTATATATATATATATTGTGTTTTAAAACCTTAATTAATAAATACCAACTCTTTTTTTATATATATATATTGTGTTTTAAAACCTTAATTAATAAATACCAACTCTTTTTTTATACATGTGGTACCAATTTTTCCAATGAAAAACTGCTAACAGAGGGACATATATGAGACTGAAAGATAAGTTTAAGGATATTTTTGAGCCGATAATTTAATGGATGGCATATATCTATATAAGATAAATCGCAAAGGGGCAAAGAAAGTTAATGTTTCTCTAATCAGTACTTTGTAAATTGTTGTACACGAAAATTGCCTTTTTTGTTAATTTTATTTTCTCTTCTCCTACCCGAAAAAATACAGACATCACAAACACGAGGAACGAAATCTATGTTTTTCTTTTATTTTCTTTATAGAAAAAAATGAGATTGTGTAAGCGTTGTAAAAATAATAGCCGAAAAAATATATAAAAGTTGTATATTTTTTTGTATATAACATATACATTCTATATGTTATTACAAATATTATACAAGTTTTATATACTTTTCGGATATTAAATATAAATAGTTTTTGACACGGGTTAAAAGTGATACTACACTTTCTTTATATAAAAATATGAGATTCTCCTCCTCTACCCAAATTGTTTTGCACATAAAGCAAAAGATGATCAGAAATAATTGTTTAAGTAATTTCGTACTTCTATGAATATTTACGGGTTCAAAAGTTTAGTGGTTCAAAAGTTTATGGAATTTGTGGGTTCAGAAGATTGTTAGTTCGAAAGTTTATGGGTTCATGTTTATTGTATCTAAATTATTTATAAATACTCTTGAGAAGTTATTTTTCTTAATATGCGTACCAAACACCAAAAAATGAGTAAGATTACTAATTTTTTAAGAAAATATTTTCTTGGAAAGCATTTTCCATTATACCAAATACAACCTTAGATTATAAAACAATTCCTAACTCTATTCATACAACCTCCGAAATTAGAACTCATTACCCCGTCCTGGCAATGTGATTATTAAGCATTAAAAGATTATTAGG